>KB297391.1:84178-99148 GCA_000328365.1 Capitella teleta
AATGTGACTTAAATAATAATAATAATATTATTATTATTATTATTATTATAATAATAATAATAATATTATTATCATTTTTAGTTGTAGTAGTAATAGTAGTAATTATGACCGGCGCCAGTACGTGGCAATCAACCCACAGATGTGCATTTTACTCTAACTCTTACTGGGATGCTTATATGTACAATTTTTTCTCCAGATGCAGTTGCCAGCACTTCTGAAATGGTCCTGGCAGCCAGCTATTCACACCTGAAGAGATGGCCAACATGAAAATGGACATGGCTGCCTATCCATATTGTGAATTAGCTATTCCTAGTGATTTTTTTTCAACCTAAGTCTACAACCAGGTGAACAGAATGTGATGCACCTCCGACTGGAATCAAGGTGTTTGACATGATGTGCAGTTCGAAGCTGAAGCGCCAGAAGAAGAGAGAGCATCCACGAACTATCAACATGCATCTCGGCCTTCAAGTTTATTTATGGGTATGTATTGAGTGTACTGTTGGCCCTACTAGTGACGAGGATAAAGGCCCGCCTTCACCCCTATCCCCCAATTAAGTCATCTGTAAAAAGGACGAATCGAGCTTATAGAAATTCTTATACTAATAGTAAAATTTAATTGTTATTAGCTTACATACATATTCATTACATTATGCTCTCCTTTTTTCAGTTCCGATGCTAGGTCTGACAGTGACGAGAACGATAATGGCACGCCTCCTCCTTTTCCTCCTCCACCTCCACCCCTACCTCCACCTCCACCTCTACCCCAGGAGAATCAAATTTAATTGTTCTTACTGTAGCTTGAATATCAAATAAATTATATATCAGTTCTCTTCGGTTATCTTCAGTTTCTGATTCTGTAATTTTTCATGTTTTTCAGTCGGAAACTGGTGTCCCTTATAATTATTGTAATACATTGTAACTTTTTTTGCTGAAGCTCAATCTCTATGAAACTTGCATGTAATAGGCACCAGGATGAGGAAAACAGGCATGTCAAATTTCATCGTGATATGATACCTGTGGCTTGAAATATACCTAAATGAATATTAATAACATTAATCTAGACTTAAATCGTGAATTTCTCAAAATGATGGTTTTTGAAGTTTCGGACTTCAAAACGCCATAACTTTGCAACCCCTTGAGGTATCTACATGATTTTTGCACCAAAATATCCAGGAAAGTGTCAGCTGTCCGCTGATGCCTCAAACTCAAAAATTTTATCCCGACCCATGTGACCTGTTTTGCCGTGGACGCTCACATATTCAAAATTTACAATGATGCAGAAAATATATAATGGAATGCAAAAGCAGTGTCCTTATGCTATCGTTCATATGGAGACGAGCTCCCTATAGCATATGCTAGATAGGTAATCGGTCTATCTCCCCGTGATGAGGAAGCCGTCACTGGCCATATCTATAATTGCTCTTTTAATCAACAGAAATCCGACAATCACGTTCTAGTAATTATGACATAATGCCGTGAACTTAGCCAGATTCATATAAGCTATCATATATTTGTGCACATTGACAAGCTTTACATTGAAAAATACTTAAAGTAAATTTATTCGCGATAGTCCGCAAGGAGGTGTGTTTTACAGTGGAAGAAACTATTTCCTGCACCGTCCGTTGTCACAGTGCAGCGCCGAGAGTGCCAATGTCGCGAATACCCCTGTCCCCAAACCAATTTAAATGTTTAATTAGTTTCTCCTTTTGCCTGACCACCTGTGTCACCTGATCTGATGCATTTACGATGTTGTTACACTCACGTTGTGAAGGTGTGGCTGTAAAACGCCCGCACCCTCTAATGAATCTCCATTTGTTCTCGATTTCCCCAATAAAAGAAAGTTTTCGTTGGAAATCAGGGAGTCTTCCGTCGACCAGCGGCCACTTTACGTGTCCAGAGCAGTTCGTCATTCTTGGCTAGCCCATAAGGCTGCCTACTACAGGGACTGGATCGCGATGCTGGCCAATTAGACGGAGAATGTGTGTCCTGCCCACCCCCCCCCACCCGAAATGATCCGATTGTGGCATAATTTTTATTATTGTAATTACCAATTATACAGCCTGATATAATTTCCAACAAACTGATGCAAAAAAAAAAAAAAAAAAAAAAAAAAAAAAAGCAGCAGCAACAGAATTTTTAGTAAAATGTAAATAAGTGTAGTGCAATGTACATTTGCACCGCGACGCAGAAGGCACAGTCGATTTCTCTCATGTTGTTCATTGCATTCTTTTGTTTAAAATGAATGGATTTCATCAAACATAAGTCTGGGTTATTTGTCGGCCCCCTAAAGTAGTGACCCCGAGATTTGGACTATCGCCATGGCAACCGATTCGGTTGCCCTCAAGTTGTCTCGGTTGTAGTTGGATGACGCTAAAACGTGATTTTTGCAGGCGGAGTCACGGTTCGTGCTCCGTGGGCTAAAAATAAACTAACAAAGTACCGTCACGTGGTTTCTACATAGACTAATTACGTAATTAGTCTATGGTTTCTATTCTAGATTCTTCGCTGTGTCAGCAAAGGTAAAAACGGTTGTTCGAAGATCTCCTCAGTCCAACCCATAGACCGTGTTGAAAGACGCGCTGTTGAAGAAATACCAACTGACTCATTATGAAAGCGGGGCGGTTATTTTCAACATTTCCTGCCTGGGACATCTCAAACCGTCGGAGCTGTAGTTATGTTAAAGGCTATGTTAATCGATAGCTAAGTGGAGAAGATAGTTGGGCCTCAGAAGCATGCATGTCTGCTGGGGTAGGTTTGGATATGCGCGTCAGCGTGAGTCTCGACCCGAGGATAAAATGCTTCAAACGAATGCATGGGTCCCTCGGTCGACGGGGAAATTTTCACGCCCTCAAGTTATCAGCCATGTTTGGCACTTGACAGGGTGATCGACGGTCTATTTTCCGCGACGGAAAAGATATTAAATAGTGTAACACTGACAGGGCTTCAAATAAGACTCAACTACTCGCCAATGGCGAGTAAAAATTCTCACTGGCGAGTAAAAATATCAAGAATGGTCGCCAGATGGCGTGTAAAAATTTAGCTCTCCAAATAAAATGTAAAGGTCAGATTCTTTGGTCAACCCCAAACAATAGAATTTTACTCAATCCTCAGTTAAACAACTGAACACTGTGAGCCCATGCAGGCGCCTAGTATCATGCGGGCAAGTTTGAAGTAGTTGACGCCATGTTGACGCCAGATCAAACGAGTTAATTGCGGCGCCGCGTTGTTTTTACTGCATTCACATCTTTTCAAATTAAGTCGCGCCTTAGGTATAGTATGTTATACTGGTAGTTAGTCTGAATACTATAGTAATGTCGTAGCAGTGGCTGATGATTTCATGAGTCGTTCCATCATCCCCGCTATATGGCAGTGCATTGTCACATACGATCGACCTGAATACAAAGATGGGTGAGAAAGTGAAATAGTATTATCAAAGCGTTTTATGCTATATTTTTACTCGTCAGAATTTCTGGCGAGTAAAATATATTTTAGCGAGTAAAAATTCCCTGTTTACTCGCCACGTGGCGAGTAAAGTTTTTCTATTAATTATTTCGAGCCCTGGTAACACACCCCATTAATGCATCCTCTACAGGTTTCCTAGTGTCGGAGCGACATTTACCCCATATGCAGTGCTTCGCTGGCAATTTTCAGTATTGTCAACATACAGGTATAACGTGAAAAGTACGAAAAGAAAACCGCATCTGTCGAGCGCCGCACTTTAACCATCTTCGCTTATTAAATGTCCCACCAAAACTGCGTCTGCTCTCTATGTTCAGCGTAAGTGCTGGGTTTTACTTCCGGTCATCAATTTGATGTAGTGCGTTACATGCTGCAACTCAAATTGACGGCAATGAGACACGATATTACCGTTACGTATTTCCACAACTCACGCTTACACAACGCGCGTTGATTGGCTGTTCTGTGACTCGGTGGTTTTGCGTGAAGTTCTCAAAACAAACACAGCACACGTAACAGGTAGCAATAAAGAAAGGTGACGCGTCACATCGTCATCATCTCCCAATCACAAAACTGCGGAGGCATGAAGAATACTTTCATTTGCCCTCTTCCTCAATGCACCCCCGCATTCTACCGAAATGGGTCATTTTTTATGAAAAAATTTTTCGTTCAGAAGATCACAGACAAGAACTGGAAATATTGATGAGTGCTATTTTTATGTTCCGCTGAGGGTTTTAAGGGAGGCGATGGGAACAATCGTGATTAATTCGGAACCCAATTCCTAGGCACTGCAGGTTACCAGCTGGTTAGAACTCTACCTAAGGGCGAAGAGGGCGCTGATGTTGAGCCAGATGGCGAGGAAGAAGACGGTGAAGGGGGAGGGGGGCAAGCGAGGATTATGTCACGCTCTTATTAGCACAGATATGGAGATGAGCTTCTTCTTATACAAGGTGGGACTATCTGCCCATTGTGAAAAAAATGGCCATAGCGTGTCCCCCGTAACTGAGCCACTCGCAGTTTCGCATGAAATATAAAATACACGTCTATCCGACATAAAATTCGTAGTACAGGGTGATTCAAAAGTATATTAATTTACAAGTATTGGAGATTTTTCCACCTTGCGTAATATGTTACAAAAAGGGTCTTTTCTCTAAAACCCCACACTGTACTTCAATATAATTATCATTTAATGATGCGAGTGAAAATAAAGAAAGGATAAAACAAAGCAAAATGTGCTGAAAGATCATTAATTTGTTCATAATTTCAGCGTTTTGGGTTCACCGAAACCGGAATATGCGGTAATCCAGTGAACGAATGACAGGGTTGCCATGACAACGGTTGGGGCGTATATTAATTATAGGAAGTTGGGGGGCACCCAATGACAACTTTTCATAAGCGGTGTCGGATCTAGTTTACTAACAGGAAGAAGCTAATCCGCGCCACTGGACAGGCAAATTGAGATGGTGTGATAGCGTATGTGAGGGAAGAAGTTATCTGGGGTTCACGCTTGTCACCCGAATCAGGTGAAGCAACAATGAGTAGCTTTGATAACTGTTACGGACGTTGAGTTTTATAATGCCCAGTGATTATCAGCAATATTGTAGATACTTAGATACGTTGATATATACTCCGAATGAAAATTATAATACCCACATCAGATACTTAAAACTTTTGGAACCTTTGAAGTGAATGAAAATTTGATGTTTTACTAATCCACGCTTTCACTGCCATAGGATTCGAGCAAAGGTAGTGAATTCACGAAAAAGGCTGAGTATTAAGTTCTAGTTCCAATATATTGAAACGCCAAATTGTTGGGCGTTGTGTCCATGAAAACAGGTTTGAATACCCGACTGAATACGTGCAAATTTGGGCACTGGTTTGGACGAGTTATGTGCACTAGCCCTCTCAGACCATTGCCCAAATTCTCACTTTGGTCATGCCAACACCGCATGCCGGGTTTGCATTGAATAGACACGAATTTTCGTGTGTACCAAGTTAAACTATTTGCGCACATTTTCTGAAATTTCAAAGAAAACATACTAACTCACCAGGAAGCTCTCAGCCTTCGATTTCCAGAGTGCAAATTTTTCAAACCTCTGATTGCTTTTGAGTTAAGCACTTGTTGGAGCATCGTTGCAGTCAATTTCATTGTCTATCAAAGACATCTCCTCATATGGGTGTACTCGAAATAATGTTTACCGGGATTCAAGGATCACATGGATCTGCACAAGATAATAAATTTTGGTCCGCGAATGTTTTGGAAATGAAGAGAATAAACTTGTACACCGTGTATAATATTCTTGTAGACCCAAACTAGGATTCACTAATTATTAAGTCAATTATATATCGTTGCATTTCTTTTGCACCGAAGTATATGCTTAAAATACAATGGTATCCTAATAAGAGCTATGAGTATCGTGTGACAATGACTCAAAATTACCAAATCAATTTTTCCGAAAAATTAGGACACATCTGTTGGCATCAATTATTGATAAAACCTCAGAAGCGCATGATGGCGAAACAGAAGATGATTTCGCATGATTCATGCATTTGATGCCTTTGTTCCGTGGTGTCAATCTGAAAGCCCATCATCATTCGATATTATATGCATTCAAGCTCGTTTGTTATGCCACTCCTAGAACTATTCAATGATCTCATCTCATTTCTTGGTGTATTAAATGGTGAGTGCATTCTTAGTGAATTCTTAGTGCATTTTGGCTGAGTATACACGCATTGTGTATGGAATATTACCATACATAAATCGAACCAATTGCGCCGTCAATCAAGCAATTTCTAAGTAAGCGAACTTCACTAACCTGCCTAAATTGCCATAGTCAGAAATCCCCAGTATCCCAAACCAATCAAACATGCAATGTTTTTTTTTTTTTTTTTTTTTTTTTTTTTTGTCTGTTTGTTTGTTTGTTTGTTTGTTTGTTTGTTTGTTTTCTGGTTTTTTTTTCTGCACATTAATTGTAGAAATGCAACTTTTAATTTTGTTCCGTGAAATGTTGTCACAGAGCAAAAAAAATACCTGCTCCGTGCGATTTTGAAGGGAGACGGCGAGGACACTTTTGTTCCGTTGAAGCGACAAAAATTGTCAACAATAATAATAGTGATTTGATCTTTTTCTTCCAGGACCCCTCCCGGTGACCCCTTGCAGTAAGGATCAACTGGTTTCCAGGTAGAATAATATGGGTTCAGGGTCATCTTAGGAGAGCCACCTGTTATGAATGACCCTCATCATTTGCTTTTCAGGTAAGTACTATGTCCCTTTAATTGCACTATTATTATAATTGCATTTCCGCTGATCCAAATAGCGTGCAGTCGAATTAGCTAGTGCCGTACTGTAATTAACTCAAACTCTTGACCACAAGGATGGTCGCTCCTCGTGGCGTAATACTACGCCGGAATTATTACGTAGCATCATGCGGGTGATTATTCCCGTGGTGACAACATAGCGTCTTCCTCCCTCAGTGCAGATATGAAAAAGTCCCATGCGTATTTTGGTCCGTCACTTTTATCTACTGTTGCTCATGCAGTAAAGTATCATGGCTATGTTACCCCAGTCTTGAACATGAGTTCACCGTCGGTTGGTACTCCGGGACATCCACGAAAGGGTCGACACACGGTGCACCTGCCTTTTTATCCTGCTCTTTGTTGCATTTCTACTTTCATTGTTTTATGATATCTGATTTGACGCTTGTAGTGCAACTTATCTCATCTCCAGGGTCCAGCTAAAAAGCCCTCTGATCTTCCTCTTCATGAAGTCGCCAGTCAGAGAGCACTTTTAAAGAATACCCCAAAAAGTTCGAATAGAGCATCGAAAGGTGCATAATTCCGATCAATTTCCTCAGCTTACCTCAAAGTCATCTTGGCATGTGAGGACTTGAAATAATTCGGCTGAAACGATAGATGCCTCTCCATAACCATAATAGCACACATCAGTCACGGCGTCCTCTCGCCCTTCGCAAGAGTTCAACGGAATTGGGGCTGTGTTGTGTACGCGAGTTTTTTAATAATTTCATGGCCTTCATTTTTACCTAATTTAATTGACTGTCGCCCGTGTGCAGGTTTCTCTTTAATAGTTTTCATGCAGATATCAAAGGTGACGCGGTTCTGAAGTTTTCAAGATTACCGCAGTCTTTGCTAACTCTTGCAGCTAATTGACATTCGCTCTCTTTCGTTAGTCAATTAAGGCGATTAACCGACTTCAAAAGCCGAATGCACGGTGCACTTGCTCCGATCTTTGAAATTTAACTTAACGTACAGTATTATAACTAATGCCACTCAAATTACCGAGCATGCGCGACCTTCGCTGACGCAAGGCCACGTTGAATAAGAACATGCTCCATTTTTAATGAAAATTAGTTTAGAATACTAGTCATCGCTTCTACTGTTCAATATAAACTCTGCATCATGCAAACTTCTGGTTTATGCGGAACGAATATCTGGTCCGAAACAAGGACGACAGTAAACTTTTATAAATATGAAGGCCAATGATTTATCAAAGGACAAAACAGTACCGCAATTTGAAGTATCATACATTGCAATCCGGCGAATAGTGATTCAAAAGAAGACGCATCACCGTCGATGGTTTTGCCTTCGTCTGCTCATGATTCAAAAGGAGACTTGCCTGCTCGTTTGACGATGCCAGTAATCGGGATTTTTCCATGTGATGTAAAGAGTTACATAAATGTCATTTTCTCTGAAACGACACTATATACAGAGTGGGCCAAAAGTAGTCTATCTACTCTATGGTAAATTTTTGGATGCTTTTCAATTGCACAACGCACTTCTTAGAGTTACAACACGGGTCGCTGTGTAAAATATTCACACAAAGATGAGAGAAATAAATACTCTGTACGTATGATTAGTCTAACATTTCATGCTGCTATTTATATCATTTCTAATCCAATTTCATCAATATTCATGCTTATTTATATCAATTGTGCACTCATCATTCCGTAATATTTCCACTTTTGGCGGCAAAGAGGGCCCCGGACCATGGATAAGCTTCATTGAACGCATAATCAATGCAACGCTCTCGTAATATTGTCTTGTTAAAGAGAGTGCAATTGTTGTGACAGGAGCACTAAGGTTTATCTCCTAAAACCAAAACAAAGCAGAGTTTTTATTGAAGCGCCATACAAGAGATGACATTCCTTAATGCTCGTTCAGGGGCTCATCTGATTTTGCTCTCTTCGCGATCACTTACCACTCGCTTTTAAATGTTCCTCCCTTACTCAAAATTGACCGTTTTACTTGATTTGATTGCATAATTGGGCGCAGAATAACATAGTCATTCCATACCTGGTAGTTATTTTTTTAATAATTGATACATTTTACCAAATTTTAGAGTTTTGTTTTTAACATGGAGTAGATAGACTACTTAATTCTGGCCCACTCTGTATAACCCAAAAACGTTGTCTCTGCCGTTTCGACGTAAAGAGGCGTCCTTACTGGCCTCGGCTATGGCCACTGGCCAGCCCCGTTTATTTTCATCTTATGTTATTTTCTTCTTTTTTTTTTCTCTTTTTTTCTTTTTTTTCTTTTTGCAAGGTGTGCTGCCAATTCAATTTTTTAGTCTGCTAAATTTCTCAACTGAGCCCCTATTTTTTTTCTTTTTTTCTTTTTCTTTTTTTAAATTTCGTTGCGTTTCTGCCAACATATGGTGTGTAAGTGATGGTTCTCTGTGATATTTTCATTATTTGTAAATATTTTTTATTTTGTTTCTGGTAAATGGTTTTTACATTGAATGATTGAAGAACGAAAGGAAAATTATACACACGCATTTCGCAATTAAAACCCTTTGGAATTAAATGACCTGATTAAAATGGCCCGTAATAATTGATAAGGGGCTACTATATATGCAAACATACCCTTGAATACCACTTTTAAGCACACTGTGCTTACGACTCGGTGGTCCTGTATATATTGGGTCACCTTGCTTCGCGTCGATTGCTTCGAAGGAGACCGACGTCGCGTTTTTGTTTAAAAAGACCGAGCGTGATTATCGCTCACCTCACTGAATTAAAGAATGATATTTATTTTATATATTTAGCTAGCATTGTTTGCAATTCGTTTCAGTAGCTTATTATATATAACACTGGCAGAATGCATGAATGGAGGCGTGGTTGCACTGCAGACTGTACTAGTCGGTCTAAGTGGATATTCTACTGATAATTTGAAAGTATCACTGGTAGTACTCAACGCCTGTTTAATGTCCGAACAGATTACCTGATTTAGCAACGAAAATGAACCAGCAACCTCGCGTGCAATGGCTGACCAATGATAGCTATTATTCACCGCCGCCTGCATTTTATCTACGTGTTGTATATAAACGTTAGCTTTTCGCTTTCTTCATCCAGTGAAGATGGGTGTCGGTCGCCTTACTCTGGCTCTCAGCTATCTCCTGTTGTGTCGAGCAGTGAGCGGGCGGACGATAGACTCAGTGGCCATGGCAACCACACAGGGCGAGCACAATCCCCCGAGGTCAACAGACTCCGCGTTAAGCGTGTTCCACAATGCGACACAGGACACAGAAGTCGAAATGGCTGTAACCGAGATGTACAGAGAGGACCAAGCAAGTGGGAAATTAATAGCCAGCAAGACATGGGGCTTCAAGGTCGGCAGCATGTTAAACTTCTTCTTCTTGCCCTTTGTCATTGCATTTGGGTGGATCGGGAACGCCTCCTCCTTGGCCGTGTTCTCTCGACCGAAAAACCGCTCCATCTCCTGCTGTATCTACATGTGCGGACTGGCCATCTCGGATTCCCTGATGATGACAGTGGCTAGTCATTACTTTATAAGGTTCACTTATTATTATTTCTTATCTGACAAAAACAAGAGGGCTTATACGGTTCCAGTGTGGGAGTGTAAAACGTTCACCTGGTTGTATCAATTGGCCGCTTTGAATGGCGCTTGCATCATCATCTGCATGACCGTGGATCGCCTGATCGGTGTGCGATTTCCATTGCTAGCTAAACGCCTCTGCACAGCAAGCAGAGCTCAGAAGACGCTGTCAGTTATTCTTCTGCTGACTGGTGTCTTCACCACTCCACACCTCTTGCACTCAAAGGTGATTGGCCCATCGTGTCTTGTTCTAGTTGAAAATTCTGCTTTTACGAGAGTGTATTCCTGGCTGTCGATTTGCTTAAACTCTGTGGTTCCTTTCTTCTGTCTGCTCTCCCTGAATACGGTGATCATCATAACACTCAAGCAATCAAAGTTACCCCTCGGAAAAATTCAAGATTGCAAATCAGCGGCCAGAGAGAAGCAACTGTTGGTCATGTTGCTCATGGTCAGTTTTGTCTTTTTGGTTCTTACTTTGCCGATTTACATTCGATACGTTGTTTATCAGTACGTTGACTCGACAGCCAGTGAACAAGCCTTGTCCGACTCGTATATTTATATCCATGTCACTAACAAACTGTTTTTCGCTAACAATGCCGTCAATTTCTTCTTGTATTGCATCGGAGGTTCAAAATTCAGGAAAGAACTGCGTCTAATCTGCGGCTGCAACAGAAAAGTAACGAAGAAATCGATGTCATCGACTGAATCCTCTCAGATCACGCTGGGTGAGACACACAGGATCTGATTCAGGATTGATTTCCTGCAAAATAGGATCAAAGTAGAAGACCGAAATGAACATCTAACTCGACGCTTATGCAGTTATTGGAACTTGCATAATGATACTCGGCAGGGGATGTTGTATGTTTGCTCATTATTTATTTGTTTTGCTTGGTATCTTTGTTGGTCATTCTACCACTCAGTGAGTCTGCCAGCCAATCAGCCTTGTATATTTGAGTGCATAATCCGTGCATAGATAACGCGTATAAATAAACAAATAGCATACATACCTAATCTAACTCTCGCCATTCACCTAATGTTAAGATCTCAAAATGCAATTTCATAACGCAATCAATGATTGGACGTTATGATGATCTGCTGTAAGAATAGCTCAATTATTGCCTATATATATGCAGATAATATATTTTATTTTTTATTAATAATTTTGAAGCTCAAAAAGTACATAAAATGTTTCGATGTGTTTAAAATGCATGTGTTAAAAAGATCAAATATGCGCTTTCTATGGTATTTGTCTGGTTATCCATGTTGAACATCCATGTTTGCATCTGTATATGTTGATCCGACAGGTCAAAGGTCATTTATTCTAACATTTGCTTGCTATATTGGCGACTTTCAACCAATTTTGGTGGAAATTGACATTATTCTAGAAGGAAATGTAATCTTTTGTTACTATTCATTGATACTGGAGATCTAATAATCGTTTTATCGGGTTTTGAGAATAATTTGTTCTTGGTTTTGCCGAAATGTCTAACAGACTAACTGCGTAAAAATAACTTTTCAAAATGGTGCACTTAAAGCCGAAGCGTCACTCGACTTAATACAGTTTGAAGGTTTATTTCGTGGTATAGTCCGGTTAAGTCACTCGGAAGTCGATGGTTATCATCAGATAAATAAGTTCTCGTGATTCTGAAACCAGAAAACCGAATTCGACTTCGTCTCGTCGGTTATTAGGCTTCAGAATCCCTTGAACTTGTTTATCTGACGATAACCTTCTCTTTCCCGCGACTTATCCCTTAATTAATTGAATCATTTAATGTTTCTTTTTGGCTAATTGCCAATCTCGCTTTGTATCATGATTTTGCTTGCAAAATGTTTCTCATACACACTTGCTTGTTCTTATGAATATCAAACTCACCGAGCTAAGTGTATAGTCCACTAATAATTATAATATCAATAATACAATTATTACCTGTCAACACTGAAAAGAATGGTCACAATGAATACAAAAAAAAGAAAAAGTAAAAAAAAAAAATAAAAAAAAAAAATAAAAAAAATAAAAAAAAATAAAAGAATCCGATGTGAACATGAAAAATTTTGAAAGAAGATATTAATGTGCAAAAATTAGAGAAGTGTATGGCAGCGATATTAGCCCATGAGGCTGGAATCTTTCCACCATACATGGTTGAGCTAGAAGAGATCCTGCAGTGAACTCGCAGAATCACATGTCCCACCTGTTGTAGTCTAATAACAATAGGTTGGCACCATATAACACTCACCAGTGTTCGTGTGCCGTAAAACACCAATTTCCTTTCCTAATAACAATAGGGCAATGGTTGACGTTATGCCCGGTTTAATTAAGCTAAACATTTCAAGTAACATTGTGCTTATATACATTTGGCCCTGGGAGGATTGCATTGATGCTAATTATGGATTGTTTGAATCATGTAATATACATGAAAACCCATGTTCGTGACCGCAACATGGTGGGAATATATTGGGGGGTAATCTACCACAATGGGAGAATAGTACGTAACTAGCTATATTATTGCCCACAAATTGAGAATTGCATTTTCATAATATTATAAGCTCGTTGGACAATAATCCGAGTCAGCATTATGTACAAGAACTATATAAGTCCTTAATTTTAACTTTAACAACCATAATTAATGGCAATAATTACGATTATGCTCCTGTTACAAGATCCTCATGTAAACGATGGAAACATCGGTCGACGTTTTGTGTTAGAAATCTACTGAAAGTGAAAGCACAGGATGGGAATTCCCCTTAGTCACGTGACTCATAGACATCGATAACGTTATGCATATGAGAAGTGCGTTATGATTTACGCACAGTAGATGTTATTTTATTAATTTTAATTGGTTTACGTTCTTAATTAAGAGTAATTGAATACTACATAACAAGCCATTGTATTTCTTGAGGCATAATATCAAGCATTCTCTGGGAAAAAAGTGCATGTAAAACAATTTACTTTCAATCTTTCGACCGTGAATCATCTTTTAAGCGTAAAAACGGGAAAACATAGTGAGAAGAAAAATCATATTCGCCGTTACATAGACAATAGTACAAAGTACACGACAACAAAATGGCACGAAGTGAGCGACACCGAGAAAGACATCATTGTGAAGTAAAAAGAACACCTGCGCCACCTACAGGAGTTCATCTTCCCTATTCTGGAGATGCAACCGCGAAGGTCTGCATTTTCACAAAATATATTTCATTCAGTTTTTTTTTTCTATTTTTTTTCCCCCCATGTAACAGTAAGCTGTTTCTGCAATGCATCGTAAAGAAACTTAGCACTGTAACCAATTAATTACTTGCAATGGCTTTCTTCTGATAAATTCAATCATTTTTTGTCTGCAGTGATGTGGCCGTTATGGCGCATGGTCAGCGCTATAGCCGAGACACACAGTGTACGTGAGAGGGCGCTGGATCTACAGTTCTACACGGACAACAGCGGGGAGCTCCACTACCGCATAATAGAACCATAGCTCCTCCTCCTCCTCCTCCTCCTCCCCCCTAACCTTGAAAGGTCGGAAAGATTTCAATCTTATTTATGACCCTGTAGATTATCATCTCTTTTCGCAAACCCGGGTCATTCACCAGTAACCCTGACCTAATTAGGTCAATCGAGGAAGTCAGTCATGACCGCAAAGATGCCGGTCAAGAGGTCATGACCTCTGAGTGGGAGCATGTTCCGGTCACTCTTCCTAAACTCGTCCGATGCCAGTTACTTTGTGTCGACACAAATACAGTCGCATTTCGATAATCAAGCCACGAGTACCATTACTGGAGGTTCTCACGAGCACTTCCATTGCGTGCGCGTCGCTATTGTCAACATTTGGTTGCACTTTTGGGGTACCTCTATCTCAACAAGCAAGTGAGATCCTTAATGAATTGATTGTTGAAAGAGTTTCAATGGTTGGTTGCAAGAAGTTCTGCCATAGAAGTTCTGCCAAGAAGTTCTGCCATAGTCGACAGCGACAAATACCGCTATGAATCGAACAAACATGAATTGAAACCATTCGGAGTGCCACAGGGATCTCTCATTGGACCTGTACTTTTCCTATTATATTCTAATGACGTGTCAACCTGTATGAAGCACTTCCAAACCATCCTCTTTGCGAACGATACTACACTTTTTGTCTTTGATCGCAATTCCAACCAAAATGATGTCTCAAATGAAAGAAGATTTGACTAATATAACATGTAAAAGTGCAATTGTATGATGTTTTGTGGGAGACGAAGTGCTCAGTCCGGCGGCGCTGTGAAAATGAATAATAAAGAGGTCCATATATAGAGTAACTGGGGGCACGGTCGATGGTGTGTGAAGAAACCAAGATATGGAATTCTCTACCAAAGAGAATTACGAATGCCACAGCCATCGTCGTCCTTCAAGAAGAAATTGAAGTCGCAGGCCAGGTTCTTTAAATGAAAAAAAAAAAAAAAAAAAAAAATATTACAAAAGAACAGCAACTTCGTGAAGAAGAAAGAGTACGTAGCCATTATCCTGACGGAGTTTTGTTGTTTACGCTAATAATAGCCGAGTAAATTATTTTGACCATGACAAATTGTGACCTAGAAACTCAAAGAATGGTTCACAGTTTGAGAATTATACATCAAGCTCCGATCACTATTGATTCAGCAAAAAAAAAAAAAAAAAAAAAAAAAAAAAAAAAAAAAACC
>KB297391.1:122695-178921 GCA_000328365.1 Capitella teleta
TTTGGACCTCACTCTCTCACTCATTCACTCGATTTGTAATCATCATTAAAGGAGCGTATACAAAAACTGAGTCGATGTTCATGTCCATCTACCGCACCCATATTAACCATATTACAGAAAAGAGTAATCCGAATTATCACCAATTCAGGATTCAGAGATCATACTCGCCCCCTTTTCAGCACTCTGAGAATCATCCACATGGACGATTTGTTCATTTACCTATGTTTAGTATATATCTTTAAATGCATAAGAATTCTTTTCCCTCGCTATTTCCTTGACATTTTGAATTATTTCACAGATTACAATTCCAACGCTCCTCTGTCTTCCACCCGAGCATCATTAACTCGTTCAATCATTGTCCCACTTTGTAGAACCACACTCCGCCAAAAACAATTAAGATTTCAATCGATAAAATTGTACAATAATTTCCTTATGCCACTTGAAATACTAGATAACTCCAACTCTATCAGTCATTTCAGACGTTTTCTTAAAAATGTTCTGTCATAGTATCATCCTCGATTTACAACTAACATATGAAACGAACTATTTCTCTCTGAATATGCGCTGCACTACCCACTATTTTTTCATTTTTGTTTTTCTCTCCGCACCAAAGCCGAATAAAATTTTAAATTGCACAATTTGAACAGGCGACTCACAAGTAGCCATACTTAGTCGTCTATTGACATGCCCCTTTTCTTTCTCTCTTCTGTATTTCCATTTCTCTAGTATGTATTTCCATATTTCATTACTTTCTTCACCAATTTCCCTTTTTTTCTATTTTGGCATCTTATATTTGCTATTATTTTATTCTTTCTGTTTTGTCAATAAATGCAATTCAATTCAAATTCAATTCAATTCAACTCAATTCCACTGTAATTGCTCCAATGGTAATGTAAGGAATCTCGTTTTGATAGCTCTTCTTATTGGATCCTGAATCTTCGTCGAATTGAGATTGTGGATTATTCAATTAGAAGATAATCCATTTGCTTTAATGCTATACTCTGCGTTCAATTGTGTTTTGCTTTAATACTGCAGAGTTACTGATATAATAATATTATGTTCTTCTCTTTCTAGATTACCATGCTCGGCTGTGGTGGATCGAACATAGACATGACTGTCTGCAACAGCCTGCTGGAGCTGATAATCGTGTCGGCACAATCAGGGTTCAACTCTTGGTGTTTCAACAACAGTATGGTCAGTATAATGTCGATCAGGTAGGAAGCCATGATATGTTTTCATGAGTGTGATTACATGTGTATACCCGGCCGTAGTACCCACCGATTACAGATTACACGATTGTCAACCAAACATATAGATATTTCACAGCAGAACCGCTTTTCCTGTTTGGCTTTGGACTTTCATATTCCAATTTTGAGTAAGTAATTGCGCCTCAAGATACCCCCTTCCATGAAAAATAACATGCATACATTTTATTTCATCATCTGAAACAGATACAGTTCATTGATGATAAGCCCAAAAGTTCTCAATTTTGGTATAATTCTTTCCATTGAAGTTTATGTGGAGAACAAAGGGCCTCTGGATGGAGAAGAGGTGAGAAATCAATATTCAATGCCTGCAATATAGCCGCACAAGCTTGTACTGCACAGGTTATCCAAGCGTATGTGTCCTGGAGAAATCCCGCCGTCCCTGTACCAAAACTACAGTTGGTTGGCTACAAGAAAATGTTCATTGCTCGAAATTCGGGTGTCAGCTGCCAAATGCATGTGAACTTGGAACAGCTTGACGTGTGGTCAGGAGTCGATGGAATGATATTTCTCAGAGGTGATGATTAACAATCTTCTCTGAAGCATTCGGTTGCAATACTATTTCTGCAACAGGTTCATATGATGTATTTGTTGGCGGTCAGCAGCCCGGGCAAAAGAGAATCGTACCATCCAATGTACTTCGTGATGTATTCACTGTCGCCTGAAAGAAGTCTCGGTCGCCTAATAGTTGCTGAAGATATTGCTATGGAAAATTAATCAAACAAAACATGGAAATTGCTCAATCACCAATCTGGCTATAACAACCAGAGAAAATTTGTCAAACTCATGAATGAGTTTCCGTCCAGTTGAAGCTATATATATACACAGACTCCAAATTATTTTCATCAAGAGAACAAATGTAAACAATTTTCGGGCAAAGTGCGACGGGGTTTTCATAAACTTGAGAAGAAAACAAATTATAATAAGGAAATAAAAGTAGAAAACAAAAACTAAATTTTTAAAACTTTTATTTAATAAAATTTTATCACAAAATTTTATTTCATTCAAAATGCAAATTGGTGCTTAGGGGTTTGTAAACATCGCCCACTTTAAATAATGCAGTGTTATATTAATATGCTAATAATTATATGGCTCAATCAGATATCTGTTTACATTTATTCTTGAGGGGTGATGCCTAATTGCTTAAGGGTTCTATATCTAACACGCATGACGTCGTCCTTAATATATTCATACGCCCGCCTTTCGCCCATCAGATTCGCAACACAACCCTGCAAAAAAGACGAATACAAACAGGTCCCCAAACAGCAGCATTCAGCGATCCAAACCAGGTGTGAAAATTTAAACAACTCACCAAAACGAAATGGGGGAAATACCCGAAAGTTCGTTCGCTGCGACCGAGTGTGCCAATGGCAGATTTGCAGAAAGTGTCTGGAGAAGGTCTCATCAGATTCGGTTCTCTGTCTTCAAGTAACATTTTAGTTTGCACAAAGTGAGGCAACAGGCACTAGAAACACGAGATGAGAAAACATCTATATCATGCGATCACGTAATAATTACTTGGAATAATATCCCATGAGTTTCACACTCTTTTGACATACAACGGCTGAAGAAATCAACAAATGCCTGTATAGGATGAGACAAGGAAGCCTGGTATGGAAATTTTTGTCCTTTGGCCGTAGCTTACCTTTGTAGCCGGGTAAATGCTCATGAATGGCATGGGAACATAGGCTGTGAACGAAGAAACGTTGACAATTACCCCTTTCCGGCGTTCCATCATGTCATGCAGAACGCAATGAGTCATCTGGAAGGAGAACGGTCGGATGTGAACGAATTGGGTTGCATTGTATGCTGGCGGGCTTACCATGGCGCATGACAATGCCTGAATATGAATCAAGTCGTTGAGTTTCTGAATTAACACAAAAAGATGCGTACATACATAATTTTAGTGGTGGCAACGGGTACATAGGTACCCGAATCATAAATTTCATGCCCGGGTCCGACATTCTGGAAAACAGTTAGTGAAAACGAAGCCAGAGAAATCGCCCAGATGTTAACAACATAAAGTCAAACCTCGCTATTACGAACTCGGATATATAGAACTTCCGGTTATATAGAACTAATTTTGGTATCCCCACTAGATCCCTATTTTTTAACATTGCAGATACATCGGATAATACAAATTCAGCATTGCTCGAATTTCCGGTTAATACGAACCAGATATCCACTCCCCTGATCGAGCAGAGATGACTCCTGCTATTACGAACTCATAATAGAACATTTCTACAATATCTTCTCATCAAGCCATTGTTTACGGTTTGAGAGTTGATTCCTCGCTCTCATTGCTTGCTGATCACATGAGTCATTTCACACCTATTCGATATCAAAGCAGAAATATCGCGAATCACGGGAGCCGCCGATTTAAAAGTCTCTTGTCTCGAACAAAAGGCTAGATAAATAATCAAGTAAAACCGTTAAATAAATTGTTATCTTTATTTGCAATTGCAGTGAAGCAAAGGAGACTGACATTATTCTTCTCTTTTACATTCCCTAACAAGCAGACGACAGCACAAGCACCGGTCAGTCCCAGGGGCTAACTGTGTGTCACATGTTAATTGCCTCTCAAGTTGATCGACGTCGACGTCGACCATGAAGTTCATATATGCAAAGTTTCAAAAGTCAACACTTTATTTGGTGTTTTTCTGCTAACATATATAATTACATTATTAATCAATTATGTTCTATCACATATAAAATATTATTTGATTAGCTTAATTGCGCTCGTAAGAAAAGAAATGTTTATGTTTTCCTGGTATATAGAACTCCTCATATAAATTATTACGAACTAATTTATATGGCCACTGAAGGTTCGTAATAACGAGCTTTGACTGTTCCATTGTGTCGTAGCGCCATTTAAATGATCGAGACCTCTGTTTTTATGTTGTTACCTGCACAATGTAGGAAGTCTGCTTGAGGCACTAGTATTGAACTTGTAGTATCGGAGTAGGGATGCGCGGACATCTGAATCCGGTATCCGGGAATCCGGGATGTCAACAGAATGTCCGATATCCGAGAATTCAACTATATGGGATTCGGATATTGATACCTTATGATATCTTGATATTCCATAACAAGCATGTAACCTTTCGATGCATACAGTAATTTGGTAATGCATTATAGCACCAGCATATAGTATATGAGCCTTTTGATTACGCATATCAATACCAGTTCGCTGTCATTGACTGATTCGAAAATTCAGAATACATATTCTAGCATTAAATTCAGAATACATATTATAGCATTAAATTCAGAATACATATTCTAGCATTAAATTCAGAATACATATTCTAGCATTAAATTCAGAATACATATTCTAGCATTAAATTCAGAATACATATTCTAGCATTAAATTCAGAATACATATTCTAGCATTAAATTCGGAAAGTTCAGATGCAATTGACGATAAGACGCATTGGACTCACTGCGTGGACTGGATATCAAAATGCTATGTATGCCATGCAGATATCTGAATGTAGGATATAAATAGCAAGTCTGTGTCTTGCACGCAACACTCATCCCCATTACGACTGGTATATACATTTAATGAGATCATATAATTATTGATATAATTGGCGACGGAATTCCAAAATAGATATATACGTCAAGTATCGCGAGAGTGGGTGCATTTTCATTTCTTGTGAGAATTTAATTGATGGCTTCCATCCGGCTGAATGCTATCCCATAATTAACTCAGCAGTCAGCTGATCAGTTTGACCTATATCCACGTGTAGGAACCACAATAACATAGCATGCTTCCTCTATATGTAATACTATCTCTATGTTCTCCTGTGCATTTCACTCCTGTGATCAAAAGTGCCATGAAAATCCATCGATTCATTCAATCACTCATTCACATTAGTGTCTTGCATATCATACATCATTTTAACTCAAATTCACAATTGTGCCTGCCTTAAACGTAGCTACCTTATCACAATCCGGAGTTTCAGTCAGACGAATAGTTGTCGTGCCCGTCCCCACATTGTTCACTGCGTGGAAATACAGTTAAATAAAGTCGATCTACGTCAATTAAATTACATTTTCAATGCACATGTACATTATATCTTAAACATACGCACCGAGAATTCCAACTTCAAGGCCAGCCAAACCTTTCTTCACCGTTTCGTATTTATCATACGGCTGAGAAAAATCAAACACAATCGTCTTCGTCTCGACGCCATATTTTTCCGCTGTCGGGAAAGAGTTTTGAAAGTTTTATTCAGACGAATGGTGTCAGCAAAAGCAATTTTCAAGCCAGCCAGCCAGCCAGCCAGCCAGCTGACTCAGTGTCGTAAAAGGTGTCTGGCAACAGAAGATCATTTACTCACCGAATTCTTGCGCACAATGTTCAAGTTTTTCTTGACTCCGGCTGACAAAGACGATGCAAATGCCTCGCTTGGCCAATTGCTTTGCATATGCCAAGCCAATGCCGTCAGTAGCTCCAGTGACCACTGACAAATTAATGCATAAAATGTTACTTGCTTTGGGTTTATTAATGACGTCATCTCACCTGCCCATTTGCCCAGCTTCTTCAGATCCAACGCCGGTCCGAAAATCCTCCCAAGCACAAACTGATTGAAAATGTTGTAGAATCCTTGGCATATGCGGTAACCGAGGAAAACTGCTACAATCAGCCCAAATGTGGTGAAGTACTCAACCCAGCACGGAGACATTGCAGCCACAACCTGCTCGAATAAACCCATCGTGGCTTCTGGTGGAATTGCTTACATGGCCATGCAACTCGCGCAGAGCATTCTGGGGTCAAAGGCCATTGCTCCATTGTATAAACAATTGAATCGCGCGGTTTACAGCACTGTAGCCGCATGAGAATGGCGCACAAAATATACACTGTAGTTTTACGCAATAACCAATTAACACAAATGAATTATTTAATTAATGTATGCACCCAGCACATAGGTCGTGCATATATAGGTATACCCGTTAAACAAGTAGCATCAGTTCACCATCATTTGGTTCCAACTTTTTACCACCAACCTATTACATAACGCCTCAGAATTCTGTTATTGCGACATCTGTGTACGTGTGCACGCGACGCAGCGTGAACGATGTCCAAATGGCTCATAAATACTCATCGTGACGTCACGGGTAGTATACGCCAGGTATTATCTCACAGCGTCACCATAGGTTTTTGCATGCTGAGAGATCTGCGCGACAGTAGGCCTATGTAAAGATCACGTCAGATTATGTATTAGTGTTAATCCCCATGCAGTGATCCTCCTATCAATTAATCACTGCTTCGATCGTTTATCCGCTTAAGGTGCAACACTTATCATTTCTATCCTTTCTATCACTTTAAGACCTTCTCTGTTAATTCTGTTTTTCTCAAATTCTAATCTTAGGTTAATCTTATTGTGTAACTTGTTTTGGTACGATCACGAGTGATCTCGATGTACACAGAGCTAGTGTCCTAAATTTAAATTTATTATGCTATATCTAGGACACTACACAGTGCTAGCGTTTTGAATAAATACCGGCTGCAGCTAGCAGTCGAGGGGGGGGGGGGTGGGGTATCTTTGGAATCCGTCTCCAGTTGTTCATCCGTTGTTATCCTAGTTTCCATATTAGCGCGCCTTTGTCCACGCGACTCAGAGCTAATATCTTCAGGGCTCGAACTTTACAAGTAGTCCACTCTACATTTGGTCATATACTGATATATGGATACGTATATCGAAAATGAGAGTGGAGATGAACACGGATATAGCGCGGCCGACTTCCGGTAATTTAGCTATACAGATTTGAACTTGGTGTCAGCAATAACGAAGGAGAGAGAATTCAGAGAAGTGACAGTGTTGGCGATCAGAACTGCTGTGGAGAAGAGAGTCAGGGCGAGGCACGCAGAATCCAGGGCAGCAACGATATAGTCAAATACGTGGAAATCATCGAAATGTTTTGAAGAAATCTTTAACTAAGAACGCTGTGTAGTTTTCTTCAGACGAAAAAGAAAAAGCCGTCTCTGATAGAATTATATAGAAGGTAATAAAATCCAGTGACATAATGCACCTGTATTCAAAAATGCTTCGATTTGATTTGGCGATAAGAAGCATGCCTGGTTCTTTTTTTAAGGAAAATTTTAAATTAAAATTTTCCTTATGTTAAGTTTTTTTTTTTTTTTTTTTTTTTTTTTTTTCTTCTTTTCACGGCTTCGAGCTGCTCAGCGACGACTGTGCGTTTTGGGGTGACATATCAATGCGATATTTCTGGGAATATTTGCCATAAAATGACCTGGTAAAAAGCCTGAAATACACAAGAGGCGTCTCCAACTATATATGGACTCTTTTTCTGGATTAAGCCCGATCTTACACTGACAAACCCTGTTTGTAATCAGAATTTAGCTCCCTCATGCAGGGAAACAGAGATTTGCAAGCAGGTCGTACCACCGATGTGCTCGTTAAATGGCCGATGTTTGGAGCGCTTTTACACACTTTTCACCGCTAAAAAAACTTCTTTTTTTCACACTGAATATTTATTTGTATTGTTGTGTAGATTATTATGCTTAGCACGTATCATGGTAACGCTAGCCCTTTAATCTCTATTGCGTGTGAGACTAAAATGACAACGGCAATAATTAATACTGGCATAGACCCCAGAGTCACGCCGATTTAGCCGCTAAGCCAGTCGTTTATCTTTCAAGTCGAGTCAAGACGAGACTTGGACCGGGTCGACTTAGTCGCAGATTTAAAAAACGCAAATCGCCGCCGAAATTTTTTTGGGTAAAAATAAAATAAATGCAGTTCTATATACATGTATGAAAATACCTAAACAAAAAGGTAGCACCCCTCAAATATAGGCCAATAGCCATTTGGACTCCTCCACAATCATTTGGGCAGAAAGTGTACACATGCCTGTAGTAGTAGTACGCATATAGGGAGCGCTTGAACCTTACACCCCTAATGGAAGAGTTTATTATATTTATTTATTTTGCAAAAACTCACGAAAGCGATGAAACGGGAGAGCAGGGGGAGGGGTTAGATTATAAAAATAGACTATAAAAATATATTATTTTATTGTACACTATATCCATTGCTACGTGTATCTAAAGCAAATTATTTTAGTCTTCATAAAACAAATTTGTACCAAACCAAGTCATCAAATCCTTCAATTGCTGTTTATATACCATATTTATAATTTTTTTTTTTTGTTACACGATCAACACTGGTGAATAGAGAAAAAAAGAAAAGAAAAAAAAAAGTGTTAATATATCTATTTCGGGGCACATACCCATGTTCTGGGTCAGCCCCTCTCACTTTACTTGTTTATTCAAAAGGAAAAAAAACAAACATTTTTGAATTTTGAATGAATGTTATTGAGCATGTATAATCTTCAGACACACTATAGTAATTGAATGAAACGTATCATTCTAGTAATTAGGCTTTATATACTTCTTAGGCTTTAGTCATTTGCTTGTATATTGGCAATACACATGTAATATTGCTTCGTGCATTATTACAATTCGCGGCATGCAGAAATACTTAAGGGAAGTCGCCAATTAAGTCGATTTTTAAATATCGACTAATTCGCCAAGTCAGTCGATTATAAACCAAGTCAGTCGAAATGCTTTAGCCCATTCGATTCCGGGGTCTATACTGGCATAATTATGCACAATGAATCTGATAGTCATCACCATGACAACCACCCAAAAAATGACACAAGCAATCAACAAAAAGAAAACAGAATGATAGCAAGAAGTGACAGTTTATTGATTTGAGATAAAAGCATGAACATAATGAAGAGGATGCAGTGGAGAGAAGAGATCAGCGCTTCTGTATGTTCCTCAGTTGCTTCTTCTTGAGGCGCTTCAACTTGGCTGCATTCTTCACCACTTGCACCACTTCTGCTTTCTTCTGGTTCTCCTCCCTCCGCTTTGCATTCAGTTCACTGCGCACCCTCTTAGCCTAAAGAGAAAAATCATTAGTTCACTCCTCTCAGCCTAAAGAGAAAAATCATTAGTTCACTCCTCTCAGCCTAAAGAGAACAATCATTAGTTCACTCCTCTCAGCCTAAAGAGAACAATCATTCAGTTGCGCTATGATAATCCCATAACATAATATATCAAAGACACTCCATCAGGGATGCATCAAACTGAGCATCTTAGTAATGATAACAAATAGTGAACAGTGCCAGTAACCCGAACACTACCCAGTGACACAAATATATGAAATCACAGACAGGTGATTATTGAAATAAATATTTGC
The DNA here is from genome assembly GCA_000328365.1 of Capitella teleta. Classification (NCBI taxonomy): domain Eukaryota; kingdom Metazoa; phylum Annelida; class Polychaeta; family Capitellidae; genus Capitella; species Capitella teleta. The sequence continues at coordinate 132,189 of KB297391.1, forward strand.
ATTATAGTACCTCTAAGCGCTTTGCTCTGGCTTCTTGCAATTCCTTTTCAAACAGCTTCACATTCTTCTTGGTGTTTTTGTTGTCAACTTTGTTCTTCCACGAAGACTTCAAAGGTTTATCTCTGATCATTTCTGTGTGTCTGAAATATGAAACATATTCAAGAAGGATTTTCAAGTAAACAAGAGATGCCTACCGGGTCATCCTTTGTGTTTTCCAGAGTCGACCAGACTTTGGTTTACCCCTGGGAACGGTTGCTGTGTTTCCTGATTCAGTCATCTCAATGTGTGGCACTGAAATTAAGACTTGGAAATGATCAAGAATATTGAATCAATTTCTAGACTAAAAAGTAAGATGACCTGCTTAACTACAGAACTTAACAGCCCTATCAAGTGGGGCCAATTTTATATTACCAGACCTCTCCTTACTATAAGGCTTAAATATTATCTATTAGTGATGAGGGAAGCACAATGAATTCAAATAAGGAAGAAACATCATCTGATTGATGAGTACATGTAGTCAATTCATGGCATCATGAAAAAGTGGCGGTGTCTGTGGAAACAAGTTAAAAATAACAACACAACCAAAGAAAAATACAGAAATACCATCAGCAATAATCTTGCTCTCACTAGTTTTTGGGTAACAACAAATGCAAGCCCCGTCACTCTTTTACTTAGAGCTGGCCTAAGCTTTGGATTCGGCTTTGGAGAATATTGGCCCACCCCGAAGCTTCGGTGGTTTGGCTTTTGCTGAAGCGAAGCCGAAGAGTGAAAAGAAAAACCCAGAAAAAAGGTTAAACAAACACAGTTCTATTGAGACGACAAATATATATTCATTAAGTCTGTTGGCTGAATAGTAATGCTACATGTAGAATAAGTATCCATAATAATTGTCACATAATCAGCATATTTCCAAGACATGCATTCCCTGGATGTTTAATAAGGTGCCAATATGCTTCGGCGATTCGGCCTTTTTCATGATTCGGCCAGCTCTACTTTTAATCCTTGTCAGCTCCTTCGTTGCATCTCAGCCTTTCACAGAAATTATTAGGGCTGGGCGGATATCCGTGTCCGATATCCGTGACAGCACGGATATTGGGGGTTTTCAGTACTATCCGTGATCCGTGTTTCAACACGGATAGTTAAACACGGATAGTGTAAATTTTAAGTGTTTGTTTCGAGCGCACAGTGAGCGTAGCGCACAGCCATTCCGCACACAAGCGCTGCTCACTGAAGCTGAGCGATGTCAATTACAAGATAACACGATGTCAACAATGCGCTAATTCTGATTTGTTTTAAATAAACACAATTCTATGCCCTTGAATCTCTTCAGTCATCAAGCAAAAGTGACGTAACACGCGTTGTTGACTATCTCCTTTAGTGCCTATTTTTCAACACCGTTACACGTGACAGCTTTGTCAATTGCAGTTTTCGTGTGAACCACAAACAGCACTGAATTTCATCACTTTCTCGACCTTGAACCATGTTTGAGATTGAACAGTTAATACAGACTAGTACATATGCCTAGGCCCGCTACTTGGCGATCTTGCGACTTGAATTATTTCAAACTTTCTATAGAACAATAATTGCCATGAAGTTATGAACTGACTTGCGCCTCATGAAGTTAGTAAGTTTGTACATTTCCAAATCATGTTTATTGAAAGTGTACACTGTAGCACAAAGTGCACGTTACTGTCGTTCAGTCTTGGGCTTATAGTCTGCGACTCGTGAATTAAGTTGGGGAAAAATACTTAAAATAGCCTGCGCTGATAAGGAATTCACCTCTGTGAAATCGACAGGCAAGCGAGCTGTCTGCATGTGCGATGCCTCTTGAAACTTATTCTGAACGTTTTGATAAAGAAATGCACAAGAAGCAAGAAGGATGACAGCAGTAGGTCAAGGTCACTTGTCTTTAACTGCTGCAGGCAGAGCGTGGTTTTCCCGCTAACAGCGTGTGCCAGGCGCTGGGGCATTACGCTGTAGGTGCATGCTCCCGTGTTTGGGCATAAATATCCGTGTCCGTATCCGTATCCGTCGGATATTAGTAACACGGATATCCGTTATCCGTGTATCCGTGTTAAAGCAATATCCGCCCAGCCCTAGAAATTATGCGCATTATTATGGTTATAACTTATAATGGCTACTGATATAACATTCATCATCATCATCAGATCGAGTTTCCTCGGACCATGGCATGCCATCTACACTCGTCCATCATTAGCGATCTCAGCTCTCCAGTTGACTCGAGTCCTGTATCCGTCCTAAGCATGTCAACAATGGTTGTTTCTGGCTCTCCATGCTTGCCATTCCCTGAGTTGGCTCCCATATCACTAGGTCGCTTGCCTCAAGTTCGTTGTGTCTGATGCAATGGCCTGCTAGTCTGAGCCTCCTTTCCCTGATCTTTTCCATCACCCTGGGTAAATTGCCATACAGGACCTCGCCACGTCACATTCATCACCATCCTCAGCATAGGTGTGTGGCATCCGTCTAGACTGGCTTCCTTCTTAGCCAACAGTGTCCATGCCTCACAGCCGTGTAGGAGAATAACTTCTGAAGTTGCAAGAAATAGACTCCTTTTAAGCTCATTGTTCATGGAGGACTTCCAGACACTCTTCAGAGAATGCAATGCTCGCCATGCCAAGGCCTTTCTCACTTTGATGTCCTTTTCTGTTGATCCTATGTAGGAACCCAGATACCTCAAGTCTTTGGTTAAGGCCAAGGCTGAACCATCCAGGGTCTTTACCTCCACTTGGTTTATGTAGAACTTAAGAAGGCCATGACCCCTGTCTTCTTTGCGTTGATCCTTAGACCTACTTTCCTGCATTCAGATTCTACACTATGCAGCAGCTCCTGGGCTTGTTCTGTAAGATTTGAGACCAGAGCAATATGATATACTTTGAATTAGAGCTGGCCGAATCATGAAAAAGGCCGAATCGCCGAAGCCGAAGCTTCGGAAGTCTATTATTCGCCGAAGCCGAATCATTTGCAACTTCTGTAATGAAACATCCTCACTATCCTTGCCTAGATAAAAATCCTCTAATTCCACCTTTTATGTGGTTTCTCCCCTTAAATATCTTGTGTGAGTGCATGTACAGGCCTATATATAGTATACCCTGGGAGAGAGTTGGAAGATCATGAAGTGAAAGTATTATCCGTCCCTGCACCCCTGCTGGCGACGCAGCAGTTGCCATGAGGACAGATTTGACAGTATTTATTTTCAAGTTTGAAGCTCCATGAGCCATATTTAAATGATATGCTAATTAGTAATTTCAATTCTATTTTGGGAACAAGCCCTGGGATACATGTCATAAGATTGGGGGGAAGGGGGAATCTGCTTAGGTCACAAAGGTCACAAAGTCTCCAGCCAATTAGGATCCGACACACGGTCAGGTGACCAACATAGGGGCGTGGTTATAGTACAACAATCCTTATAAGGAAACCATTAACATATTCCCTAGACAGTTGTCTGGATAGCTGCCAGAAATTCATTCTTACTTTTACTCGCCAAACAATTACCGTATTGGCACCTTATTAAATATCCAGGGAATGCATGTCTTGGAAATATGCTGATTATGTGACATAATTATTATGGATACTTATTCTACGTGTATTAGCATTACTATTCAGCCGACAGACTTCATGAATATATATTTGTTTTCCCAATAGAACTGCAGGGTGGTTGTTTACACTTTTTTCTGGGTTTTTCTTTTCACTCTTCGGCTTCGCTTCGGCAAAAGCCGAACCACCGAAGCTTCGAGGGTGGGCCAATATTCGCCAAATTCCGAAGCCGAATCCGAAGCTTCGGCCAGCTCTACTTTGAATACTTTGCAGATGATATTGAATATCATCTGCAAAATCAGTCAGTCTTCACTATTGCACCCACCCTTCTGCTCTTCCAGGGTGTGGCAGTGAATTCGAGTTGCTCTTTCCTCCCTTCAATCGCTCTCCTTAGAGCATAGTCTAGAACAATAATGAAGAGGTAAGGGGCTAGGGTATCTCCCTGTAGCACTCCGGCTAGTATCGGGAAAGGTTCTGTCACTCTATCTGGTGAAAGGACCTTGGCAGTCGTGTCTGCGTAAGTTGCGCTGATCGCTCTCACTAATGGCCCTGGAAAGCCATATTATAACCTTATATAGGCTTACCAGCTGTGAATGCGCACAAAATAATATTTCCATTTACTTTTCTTTCAATTTAGCGAACTGTATATTACAGTTTTTATTATAGTGCAATTCACTAATTTACAATGGGTAGTTTTTTAAAAGAAATTAGAGCTTTTATAAATAATTATTATGTCAGGGTGCTAATTTAGTAATTAAATTGGCAATGATAACAGTGTATTTACTATTGGATCGTGTTAGTTGGCTATTGGACAAAAGAGGCGTGGCCTAATGTACAATGCTCAACTAAACACAGCACAAAAATGTTTATGGAATCTTCAAGTACAGCAGAAAGGTACCGGGAAAGGAATCGGCCCCAGAAAGGTACCGGGCGATAATATGGTCTCAAGTACAAAAAGGTAGAAAAGTGGATTGAAATACGAAGACGGTGCCATAATTATCATACTGAAACCCTGTATATGATAAGAAGGGCATCGATATAGCTTAAATTTGGAAGAAACCCACTCACCCGTTCCTTATATTGATAATAAAATGGAGATACACTAATCAACAGCGTGGGAACGAATGTGGGAACTTGTTTACAGCTGAATGGTAAACCAACCAAGATATAGTGAGTAAGTGTGTAATCATAACGTTGCGAATTAAAGTTGGAACAGTTATAGGTGGATCCTTGGAAGCATTTGAGTAGAATGACGAGAAGGTATTGATAGCTGACGAAATTGACTGGAATGATACCCATGCAAGTGCTCTACTTGACAGCATTCAAACTCCTTGAAAATCTGCACAAAGATAATCAGATGGCTGATGGCTTCCTGAAAGGGAGTACTGGTATCCAGGTGCGTTTTAACAAGAAAGATCCCCATAGCTTTAAAGGGATGGGGAACTAAATTTTAAGTGATGTTCTATTGACTCATAGCACCAATTGATAGCATTCCGTGCCAAAAACACCATGCCTGGATGCAAGCGTAAGGAAATAATGCATTCCGAATATCGGGGTTAGCATTGCGCCTATGGGAGAATGGCTTCCATTGCGAAGTATAGGAGGCAAACGTCAGCTGATGGCTTGGTTTGGCTGATGGCTGATTGGTTCCGTTCCCCTCGTGAAGCTATCGATTTCAGCCAATCAGAGCAGAGCATCTTTGCCATAAAAGGACATCTCTGTTGTTTACGAAACGAAAGCGCATGCGTGGTGCACTCTGGCTGACCTTTTTACTGTTTCAGGATGAGAAACATGGTAGGTGTCATAGGAAATCGCTTGTTAAAATAAGAAAAATAGCGAAAAATATTTTTTTTTCGCGCCTGACTGGTGGCAAAATGATTATTCTATCTATTTCCGAAAAGAAAATAAAAAAATATCCAAGGGTTTAGTCGCAGGACACGCTGATATGACGAGGCCCATTGTAACAGATGGGGAACTCGGTGTTTCATCACAGCTGCTGACGTCACGCCTAGTTAGCAATATATCGCCCGCGAAATCGTTAGCGATGATATTCCTTGTGTGGGCCAGGCATAGGAATCATTTATGGTGCATCAAATAACGACTCAAAGTCAATTTTTAACCAGTTCTCCCTCCCTTTAAGAAATGGTTATGTGCCGTCGAGTTATGATAATTTGTGCAAAAGTGTTTTATAAAACTCCTCATAAGTAACACTATGCGCTGAATATACATATCTTTATTCATACACACAAGTGGTATAAAATGAACAGGAAAAAAAAAAAAAAAAAAAAAAAAATGCATAAGTTCGAAAACGAGACACAACTGGTGCGTTATGATAACATCGACACCTACGGTTATTTGTAACAATTGAGCAGAGCAGACCCTCTTCTTTGAGGCTCTTGAGTAAGATTAAGCATATTATGTTTTCCGCGAAAAGCGCGCCTGCTTTTTTTTTTCTTTTTTTTTTTTCCCGAGAGGGGGGGGGCGTCATTTCCAACCCCTCGAACCCCCCCCCCCCCCCCCGCACTTGCATATACTATGCAATTGATGAGGCTATGATGAAGATGAATAGAATAAGAATGGCACCAAAATTAGTGGTATATATATATGACATGATTATGTCTGTAACAGTTGCTGAGTTTTGAGGAACAGTTCGGATATAAGGAGAGGTATGTTTTGTTGTTTTTTGTTGTTGTTTTTGTCGTTTTCTTTTTGTTCTTGTGAATTACTCTTCAATCGTCTACAGCTAGATAAGTTTTGGACACCCTGTATAAGACGCGTTATGATTATCCATCCATACCGTCGCGGTGTTAACGTCAACTGATTGGCAATCAATCAACTTCCGGTTTTTCTCTTGCCGCATTGCGAATTGTCAATTTTTAGGTATTTTCTTATTTTATTGTAACAAATGCTTTTAATGTCATCCAATCCCTATACAATTGAACATTATGTAACAAGATGTGATTTGATGGAGCTTATGCCGAATTCACCATCATGACCATCTTATTCTCACTCATAGTTCTTGAGCTGGGACTGGGACTGTGGGAGCTCAAATTCCAGGAGAAAGGTACCAACAACATACTTGAACATACTTTAATCTTGGACCATGATGTGGTTGAGTACATACTCATATAGGCCCCTCTTGTGAGATATACTCAGCAAAACTGATTCTCTAAGGACATTCTGGCGTTACTTATAAATAGATCTTGGTATGAATGGTCTCAGATAAATACTAGTATTTGCATATTAACTAGTGTGAGAACTTATTGGGCTTGTTACGCCAGAACTTATTTAGCTGCGACTTAAAACTGTTAATGGAGCTGGAACCAAGCTTCCTCAAACGTTCTTCATATGGTAGCTCCCTCATGCCTGGGATCCTCTTAGTGGCTCTTCTTTGGATGCTCCCTATGAGTGAGATAAGATGCTTACTAGATGGTGACCAGACCACACATGCATATTCCAGGTGAGGTCTGACCAAAGACTTGGAACAGTAAGGTGAACGTCTCAGGAGTTAAATGGTGGAAAGTACGGAAGATGACTCCAACAATCTGTCTTGCTTTCTTTACCTTTGACTCTACATGACTTCTGAATGTGAGGGAGGAGTCCACCAGAACACCAAGATCTTTTTCAAGAGTTACCCTTTTGCATTCAATCTGCTCTCCGTTCTCGGCCAGGTGGTACACGCGCTCATTGCTGGGACATTTAGATATAGTCATGGTGCTACATTTGCTGTGATTTAACTCCATGGACCAGTCATCACACCACTCGCACACCCTCGTTAAGTCTCTTTGTAGTTCTTCAACATCATGGTCATCCTCGATCTTTCGGTAAATCTTTGTATCATTGGCAAAGAGCTTGACAGTCGAGTTGATTATCTCAGGCAGGTCAATGTCAACGTCAGTCGAGTAATATTTCCAAGTCAGTCACATTTCGAATAACTCGTAAGCATCTACTACTAATATATAACCCTTTATAATCATAACCCTGGCTTGCCCGCGAAATCATAACGTATTGCTTCGTGGCCATCGAAATCTACATTGCACGATTTCACTCGAATCTCTTTCCATTCGGATGAGTCACGTTTTGGGTTACGAAATGATTTTGAGTTGGGCTATTTCTCAACTCTGCTCTGATCTGTGAACACTGAATTGCTGCGGGTGAGTTCTGGTTGAGAATTCTGCAAGATGGGTTTTTATCAAAAGCGTCATTCTAATTTGAGTCGATGCTTATGAGACAAATTGACTCAATTGAGAACTCATTTTTTACTAGTAATACTTTAAACTTAGCACAGATTCTCGGGCGAGGTCTGTATACCTTGCCCGACAGTAAACCGCTTCTTTTTTAGGCCCTCCAGACGTTAGATGGTATATTTATGCTCCAAGAAAAAACAATATGAGCCAGTACCATCATGTCGAACTTACATTAATTAAAACCCGCAACAAAATATTGCTTTGTGAAGAAGTAAACAAACGCCATTTTGCGAGTAACGTCACTCAGCGCATGCGCACTGCATTGTAAACAAGCGCACATGCTTCACTTTCCCGCTCAAACTTCTCTCACGACTTTCAAATGAAAATGAATAAAATTGTTCATATACTGATTGGTGATGCACAAAATATTGCGTATTAATAATTAATACGTATTCCTTTGTGAAGACTTGGTATAAATTACGTGCGCAACTGCAAGGGAAGATAGGCCGCGTGCTGAACTGCTTAGCGCGGGAAAATTGTATGCGCATGCGTGTATGTTTACTTTGCACTACGCAGACACAGTGCTCTGGTTTATTTATAACACGTGGAGAGCAGGTCATGTGACACAACAATCGGAAAGCGGAGAGAAACCTGTAATGTCACTTTTTTTCGTTGCAGATCCAGTTTAAGTAGGTTTATGGTACTTGTTTCGAACAAAATGTAGTACCAGCGTCTACCTGGTATGGCTCTGCAGACCCTGGTGCCTTCATAAATATAATTACAAACGTGGAATTCTTGAAATCGTGGTTCGCGAACTGGAGTTTAATGCGTTTACCGTACAGCGAGACCCATTGGGCTTGCTGTAGTATGTCAGCTATAGAGCTGGCCAAATGATGAAAAAGGCGAATCGCCGAAGCCGAAGCTTCAGAAGTCAATTATTCGCCGGAGCCGAAGCCGAATCATTTGCAACTTCTGTAATGAAACATCCTCACTATCCTTGCCTAGATAAAAATCCACTTTTTATGTGGTTTCTCCCATTAATTATCCTGCGTGAGTACATGTACAGGCCTATATATTATATAGTATACCCTGGGAGAGAGTTGGAAGATCATGAAGACTAGTGAAAGTATTCCCACTCCCTGCACCCCTGCTGGCGCCGCAGCAGTTGCCATGAGGACAGATTTGACAGTATTGGTTTTCAAGTTTGAAGCTCCCTGAGCGATATTCAAATATGCTAATTAGTAATTTCAATTCTATTTTGGGAACAAGCCCTGGGATACATGTCATAAAATTGGGGGGTAGGGGGAATCTCTTTAAGTCTGACTTTTATTCACCAACCAAGTACCGTATTGGCACCTTATTAAACATCTAGGGAATGCTTGTCTTTGAAATATGCTGATCAAGGATTTGGCAATCTGGGAAATCTGATCAAAGTTTAGTCGGTGGGGGGGGGGGGGGAACTTGCTTCCATGTGGCTCCGTTTGTGTGGACACACTGGACTTTTGATGACTAGGGATTGAAGAAGGCTCGGAATAGCAAACTTGGTTTTGTGGGTTCTTTCTTGGATCTTCAGAGTTAGGTATGGCCAGGTCTTGTGGTAAAGTAGTTTTGATTTCTCAGCAGATGGCAGGGTTATTCTGGTGTTGAGGAGCTCAGCTTTTAATGGTTTTAGAGTAGGAGGAATGTCCGGAGAGATCGATATTTTCTTGCTTGTGTTGCGGAGATTCTTGGCATGGTTGAGCCACATATTGCGGTCAGTGAGGTTACTGAATCTCACTATGATGCCAGCGTCTTTGGCTTGCTGGAGTCTGTGGCATGTCCGGAATGGCATGGAATTGGCAGACTCAATCCGTAGGTCTGTTTGGCCGAGTTCTCGGATCTTCTTCTCTGTTGACTCATTTTCATCTTTCTCGCCGGGCACCCCTTGTATGATGATGTTCCACTTACGTCGGTGGACGTCCGTGTCGGTCACACGTATTGCTGTCACTGTTTCATTGGCGATTGTTTTCTTTGCTTTGTTCTCATACTGATTTCGGAGCTGGTCAAGATCATACTGTAATGCATTTTTTTCTTCTTTGAGATTTTTCACATCTTGCCGGAGATCAAGAAGCTCTTGGTGATAAGGGGCCATTGCTCTGGCGACTGCGGCTTCGCAAGCCTTGTTGCAAGCCTTTTGAATAGCTTCCAAGAGCACTGAGTTCAGAGACACTGTGTTATTGCCCGGCATTTTGAAATTTTGTTTTTGAGTGGCTGGCAGTTGAAATCCAACTAGTGAGTTGTTGTGGTTTTCCACTTTCCTGATTCCAAATCAACAGATGTTGATGCGTTTTTGGCATTGGATATGTCCTTGAGGCGAATGATTTTGCAATGAGGAGCAAGGAAGATCTTGACTAAGTGGAAGCAGTCATAATGCACTGATAATTCAACAAGTGTAAATTTATCAGGATATATCTTTTAGAAATAGAAGTCTGAAGATATAATATTGTATCATAACATGTCTCCAGCCAATCAGGATCTGATGCATGGTCAGGTGACCAACATAGGGGCGTGGTTATAGTACAAGCACTCCTTATAAGGAACACAATTGGCCTACTCCCAAGACAATCACCTGGATATTTAATAAGCTGATTCATACTTTTAAAGAACAAACTTCTGACTGCTCATGGAATATCCACAGAGTGTCTGTCTTGGGAATATGCCAATTGGGTGACTTGTCAGGAATTCTTGTCCTACAAATAAGCCTACTAGCATTACTAACAGCAGCCTACAGACACTTCAGCCATTTTGAGGTGGTGTTTGTGGAGTGGGCGTGTAATCGAGGTGAAATTGACATGCTCTCAGCCTCTGCCCTAGCGCACTGAGTGTATAACCAAGACAATACGGTACACATGGTTTTATTAATAAAAATGACAAGTGAGAAGAAAATTCAGAAATTGCTGAGGTGGTCGGTTAGTGTTAACTCATTTCATAGAACTCTTTTAGTAACCGTTTACTTATTGAATGGATGGATGTTTACTGATGTCCTCTACTGGAAATTGTCGGCGTGCGCAGCCTTTTCGACGTGGCCTCCCTCCCTGATGATCCGGGGCGCCTCTCAGCCATGTCTTCATGGCTTTCTAGACATCCACTTGAGTCGTTGTAAAGGAAGTGGAACGGGAGACACTCTCTGATTCGGAGTTGTGCCAAACGCGGGATGTGGGCTGGGGGCAAACAGTGTCCTTCCAGGCTTCTTGGACGTATTTTGTTGAAGAGGTAATTTTGGCGTGCAGTGTCGAGTCCAGGAGGTTGAAGGGCACTTGACATATTCGACAGACGCTTCAGAACGACGACAGATTTTTTCTCCTCGTCGAGCTTCCGCTTGAAGAAGCATATGCCCGAGTGCTCAGCATCGAATCTTGGATAGAAAACCAGTTATTATTCAGGCATTCGAAGTTTTTATGGAATTTGTACCTAAAATGATGCTTGGCCTTGATTCCTTTGAGAGCAGAGCCATGGCCGCGGAAGTAAACTTGCCAGTTTCTGACTGGCACTCTGCTCTCGCTATCTTCCTTGCCAACCAACTGGGCAACGTTGCAGGAAGCACTCCAGTTCACTACCCCCTCAAATTGCTCCTGAGATGAAATCGCGTGGCGTCTGAATGCCTGCGTAAGGAGGCCAAAGCACCAGTCAAGAGCGAATTTGGTATGGCCTGCTACTAGAAAATTGAGCGTTATGGACTTGTGGAGCCCTGCGGCCACTCTCCATGCGAGGTACTGCAGAACATAGTTGTTTTTGTTCTGTCCAGAACAGTTATTGCAATGGAGGTGAACAGAAGTCTTCCCAAGTCCATAATGCTAAAAAAAGTAGTCCAGGTAGCTCACAACCGCTCTCGAACCTTTACCGATGCTGTGGGCCTCGTCAATCAGAAAATTCACCTGCTGAGGAATGCCTTCACAGCTCACCTCAAAGATACCACACTTGCGGGGCACAAGGAAGTAAATAGGGCCAGGATTGCTCGGCAGGTGAACCTGTAGTGCATCGAGGAGTCAAAGTTACAGGGAGCACTTCGCTGCAACGTTGTTATCCCGGCAGACTGGCACACATTTTTGGCAGCAGTTGACATCTCCTTGTAGAAGGCCCGCTCCTCGTCCACCCACTCCAGTTGGGCTTCTTGCGCCAGCAGTCACTCGCTGATAAATAGAAGAGTGGTTAGATAAGGGCAATCTTATGATCTCTGAACCTTTTCTCCTGCTCATTTAAATTTGAGCCTCGATAAATCAATGTCATGTTCGTTTGGCATGTGCCACACAGGCACACCACAATGTGCCGCATCAGGGCCTTCCAGATGTTGTTGAAGGAAGTCTCACCAAGCATACGATGATCTGAAAACAAATTAATATGATTGAACAACATTCAGGGTAAAAATCTCAATATTCTATCCATTGCTGGATGCTGCATCCTTGTAAACATCTTCGTCCTGGTGTGCGAGCTGGGCAGCAGCTTCAAATCTTCTTTTTTGAACCCGGGTACGCGTCCAGGCATTGGCAGGGCATTTTCGGCAGCGTAGTTTGTCATGGAGGTGACAACCTGCTCACACTCAGCGTAAGTGACTGCTTTGGTGTTGCGGCCACCACTTCTCTTGACTCGAGGATGAATACCGTTCTCCTGTTATGCTCACTGTTAGTGTAGTCATTTTGGGTTGTTGCTGAAACAAATTACAATACAACCTGTTGGTTGTTTCTGCCTTTATGCTCCTAATTCTCTGTTATTCAGATGAATGCTTATTGATATTTTAGTAAATGTTTGTTTTTCGTCCCCAGAAGCCATGGCTGACGCGGAAGTGCGTCATTCTGAGGAGGAGGAGGAGGAAGAGGAAGATGCCGGATCTGACGGCGAGAAGTTCTTCTCTTACAAAGGACCCGTGAAGGGCGTCACCTACCCCACGTCCATCATCTACTGCGACGGTCAGTGATTTCTTATGACCAGTCACTTTCCAAAATATCCATTAGGATCTAATTCATGAGCTGGAAATGTATGGTAAACCTGCTGTGACATTGCAATATGCATCCATGCTATACAGGAGTGTAAATTTTTTTTTATTTTGAGAGAACAATTGCTATCTGCGTGTTTGCAACTAGTGATGCATGGCAAAGCTTCGGCTTCGGACTTTGGACTAAAAACAAACTTACACGATTGAAGTTTTAAAATAAATATAAACACTTCAACAATGTTTGGAAGGGAGCTGCTTTAAAGATTTAGAAGTGATGACCATACGAACACCATTGGTCTAAATGAGCACAACTTCTTTATTCGTTGTTTGCTTAAGGAGTAGATTATCACCAGGTCCACTATTGTAAATTTCTTTGAACTTATTGGCCTCAAAAAGGCAGGGCATTGACGCACATGGCTGAACTTGACCAACCACGTGGCGGCTGTTCTTGATTGGTCAGCTGCCTTAAGGGGCATCACTGGATTGAGCTCACCAGCCTATATAATGAAGGTGCTAGTATTGCTGCAATGCAGTGGTTATGTATTCGGCTTCGACGAATATCGACAACTCGAAGCTTCGATTTCGAATATTCGGACAAATTCAATATTCGCCCATCACTATATGCAACCAATTGAATCAACCCCTGGAGCCAGGTCGATTCTCAATTACTCTTCGCTTGCTGTTTCTGGTTGTTTGGGTTCATCGAACTCATTCGGCACCGCGACCCTTAAGATCTCAATGCTTGTTGGCTTAATGAGAAAGCTGCATGATGCATCAGTGGCCGCTGGTTGACGCTGGAGTTCTCTCTTAATCTCTGATGTCGGCCGTCGCTTTTTATCGTGGAGCGAGATCTTGGATGCGGGCATGCAGGGCGGTGCTATTAAATCAGCGACTGCACATTCAAAACATACTGGTACCTCATGCTTCCAGCATGTTCTGGTCATCGCGAAATGACGTTGTGGAAGTCATGTGCGCTTATTTAATGACGCCACCCACTTAATAACTGCCCTCGGCTGATTTACTTGTACAATCGTGTAGGTTTCCAATTTCGCATACTTCAGTACTTTCGAACTCCAATGAATCGCAATCATACGATCAAAGTCTATAGATGTGTTGCCGTGGGCAGTGCATAGCGTGGTAAACACAAGAAACTGTATTAATAGTACATGCTACATAGTAGCGCTCATTGCAGTATATAATAGCAAGTACATGCAGTTGATTAGGTCTCATACATTACGGTTCATAGTATGTCAAGTAAACTGAAGGTTGTATTTAGAGCTGGCTGAATCGTGAAAAAGGCCGAATTGCCGAAAAGCTTCGGAAGTCTATTATTCGCCGGAGCCGAAGCCGAATTATTTGCAACTTCTATAATGAAACATCCTCACGATGCTTGCCTAGATTAAAATCCTCTTATTCCACCTTTTGTGTGGTTTCTCCGCTTAAAAATCTTGCGTGAGTAGGGGCGTGGTTATAGTACAACAATCCTTATAAGGAAGCCATTAACATATTTCCTAGAAAGTTGTCTGGATAGCTGCCAGAAATTCATTCTGACTTTTACTCACCAAACAAGAACTGGCACTTTATTAAACATCCAGGGAATGCATGTCTTGGGAATATGCTGGTTATGTGACATAATTATTATGGATACTTATTCTACATGTAGCATTACTATTCAGCCGACAGACTTCATGAATATATATAATTTGTCTTCCCAATAGAACTGCAGGGTGTTTCACCTTCTTTTTCTTCTGATTTTGTTTTTCTTCTTTCTTTGGCTTCGCTTCAGCAAAAACCGAAGCACCGAAGCTTCGGCCAGCTCTAGTTGTATTCATATCTGGTGAGGATTTATTCAATTTAATTGTAAATTTGTGCTGACCACGAGCGAGAAGCGTATGCATCATTTTATGATGCATGCCCTTCATAGACTTGGGACGTTGGATGGTTGTTTCGCTGTGTGGGTTGAATGTGTCAGAATAGTTGAGCACAGATCGGAACCGTGTCTCTCCATCGAAAGACTTCTTTCTTTTGATTTATTAGTTTGAATTCTTTTTGCCCTCAAAAAGTCTAAAATGAGATATCCATCCAGCAAATGCATTCCTCATTCAACTCGCGCTTGACTCCTTCGTGTTCCATTGCAGATATCCTGTGCATCATTGTATATTCTTTGAGCTGGTGTGCACATGTCGTCATGCCCTGCTCCTGGCGCAATATAACTAGTACGGCATATACTGCTCTTGATTGTATGTTTATAGCTGCGTGACGACGTGACCTTATGGGGCTCATAAACAGCAATGAATGGAGCAGTGAAAATCAGGAGGTTGCAACGACGTTCAGCAAACGTCGCTCGTTTTGAAAGCTTAGCTGATCTGACCTATATGTGGCTTTAAAGTTGTGCACTTTGCCTGGCGCTCAGAATAGCCATGACGTGTTGCAGTGAATGCGGGCGTCTTATGACCTGACGCCGTGTTGTTAAATAAGCGAACGAATGCGTTCTCTCCTTACACACAAACATGATGCGCTTCCTAGTTCTGGCAGCGCTGTTGGTTGGTCTGGCCCGCTCGGCGTCCTTCTTGGCCGAAGACGATGATCAGTTCGACTTTGATTTCGACCTTGAGCACCGAGTGTTCGTGGGCAAGAAGTCTCCGTGTTGCTTCCCGGATAAGTTCGAGGCATTTTTCGGCGAGCGTATAGTGCACGGTGAACGGCGGGAGAAGGAAGACGATTTCAGCAGCAATGACGTCGACAAGAAGAGGCCTCACCCGCGTCCTCCTCAGCACATGGCAGTCGTGGGCCGCATGTCAGTTGACTCGAAGGCGAAGAAAGCTGCCGTGTTTCTGCACGTCATGCAACGTCCCACTTCAACCAACATGATCGTCATCGTCGACTCCGCTGAGAAGACCATGTACATCGCTTACCCGGACAAGAAGGCGTGCCAGAAACTGCCGGCTCCGAAACATTCCGAATCCATGTGCATTCTCCCAAACAGCACATACGCTGGAAGCTTCCGTTTGGGAGTCGGTGACAACTCCATCGAGGTGGACGCATGGAAATCCCGCGTTGCTAAGCACAAGCCCATGCCGGTTGTCATGGGAGTGGAGGTGCTGGTCGCTTCCGGATCCTGCGTTCCCATCTCCGAGAGGGGAGGCGGGAGGGTCGGGAAAATGTCCGTGGGTTTCGAGGCCAGCTTTGTCAACCTGAACCTCACCATCAGTGACCCTAAGGTCTTCACCCCTCCCAGCTACTGCGCTGATGCCGAGGTCATTGACCCCAGCCTCGCTGACCCCACCGTTCTCGCCTTTGCATCTCGCTTTGGGAAGCATTAGTTTCTCAGCGGATTTCAGCTTTCGCGCTACATCACCTGTGGAATTTTTTTAAGAGTTTGAAACTTTTTCTTTGGCTGCATGTGTACAATACATGTATTAGATTGTACTATGTGATTAAATTCTTTCGTAGCTATGATGGTGTCTTTCTTTGATCTGTGTTATTCTTGTTTGGGTTTATTCTTCCAATGGGCGATTCAGGTGTCGACGTAGATATTGCTTGTAGATTGTGTACGGAGTTTAAGACCTTCTGACATGCATGGCTCATGAAATAAGTCTGTGTTTGTGCGGGTGAACGGTGACCCAACGAAACTAGGATTGCACTCAGCACACCTACATGAGGCTTTGTAGTCTACGTTGCCCCGTACTCACGAACTGTGCATGTACATGAATGTCGTTTTGGTTTCAGAAATCTGGAAACTTTGAAATGGCTGTAAAGATAAGGGACTCAATTTATGAGTTCATGAAGGACAATTTAAATAGTTGATGAGTGTACACGGAAGGGCGAGATGCTCACGGCGTGACTATGAGAGCAGACTATGTCAATATTGTCATATAATTATATTAAATTAATATTATAATTATATTATATTGTCAATATAATTACAGAGAGATCCCGTCCACACACAATCATAACGTATTTATGATCCTCTGTGCTCTCAAAATCGTAATTTTTTTAATTTCTCTTGTGTTTTTCAGTATGTGACGGATGGCCATTGGAGGTGAGTTGGTTCAATATTCATCACTAATCATTAGTTACAGTGTAATCAATATTCATACATTTCAACAAAGTAGATTTTATTAACAATAATTATTATATAAATTACACATAAAAATTACACCTTCTCTTCTTGCAGTATCTGGAATTTCACCCAAATCATGAAAAAGGCAAAATCTGGATTGAGGAGAACTTGAGCGAGAAAATGCAAGCGTTGTATCTCTCCCCCGATGACGACGGAACTGGCGAACACAAGAAGAAGCGGCAGACGAGAGGGGGGCGAGGCGTCATCAAGACCAAGAAGAAGCAGGAGAAGCCCCAGCGCATCACCCTTGCACGTGCGTCCCGCGGAAAGAAGAAGTTTGTCACGGTCATCACGGGATTAGCTACATATGGTGGGTGTTATTGCTTCCTCACACTCATTTTGGTATTGCTTCCTCACACTCATTTTGGTATTACTTCCTCTCTCAACTTATCAATACGAATATCTCGAGTAATCGGAAGTATGTGGTACCAAAATAAAAGCAATTCATTAAAGGTTTAAAGAATTTATTAAGAATAGAATGACGTCTCATTGTACAGATATTGATCTTAAGACCGCAAGCAAGTACTTTGCTGGAGTGTTCGCATGCGGATCATCCGTGACGGGAGATGACGAGATCGTCATCCAAGGTGACTGTAAAGACGACTTGTTTGATTTGCTAACTGAGAAGTGGGGCCAAGTAAGTCATGACTCAGTCTCCCTCTTGACTTGTTACTTAGCTTTTATATTTTACAGATTGATGAGGATTGCATTGATGATTTGGGAGATCAGAAAAGGTCGTGATGAACTTCTGAATGATTCTGTCTTCTTTTGTTGTTGCATTAAATTGTATGTGTACTCTGTTGGTGTTGAAGTGTTCTGTGTTAATATTCAACTGATACAGACTTTATTTTTTCCTATCAGGGGTTTTTTCTTCTTGTTTTTTTTTTTTTTTTTTTTTGCAAATCAAGGTTCAAGCATGTCTATTTGTTATTGAAAGGCGACGGAAATTTTTTTTCCTCTTAGGTACTCTTCATAATTGATATTAATTGCATGCATTGTGGGCTATCTTGCAAGAGAAGGAATTTCCTGAGTGAACGTACGAAACACACCTGGCGCACAAGCCAGAATTTTATGATAAATATATTTATATCTAGAATTCAGGAAAAACAAAAGTCATAAAGCGTAAATGGAATGATAAAAGCATCGAGGATTGAATGGATACAAGAATAGTAGTTTATAATACCTGTATAACAAATGAAAATCTAATTACAAATATTCTGTAATCAAATTTCTGGTCTTATAAATAACACATTGATCACCAGATATCTATACCAGCATTAGAGAGAGACATCAGACGAAAACATATTAATGAGATAGTTATATCATCAAGAAGATTATTAATGTTAATTGCAATTTTGGTTAGTCTCGCCTGATTATTGTAATTGTACACTGATAAAGGCTCACAGAACAACTAGGCCTTTTCCTTTATTTTCAATATTGAATTATCTTTTTTTGAAACGTGACTCATTGTATTTTCATAGTATTGAAATGACTATAATTATACATGCATAAAAATGTTAGAAACAAATTAAAAAGGTACGTATACAGAGTGCAGGGCCAAAAGTAGTCTTATCTACTCCATGTTAGAGATCTCAATGCTTTTCAATGGTGCTGCGCATTTCTGTGAAAGTGTTACAGAACAGATCGCAGTGTGAAATTCACACTGTGATCATTCATTCCGCGATATTTACACTTTTGGCGGCAAACAGGGCCCCAGATAAGCTTCATTGAACGCATAATCAATGCAACGCTCTCGTAATATTGTCTTGTTAAAGAAAGTGCAATTGTTGTGACAGAAGCACTAAGGTTTATCTCCTAAAACCAAAACAAAGCAGAGTTTTCATTGAAGCGCCATACAAGAGATGAGATTCCTTAATGCTCGTTCAGGGGCTCATCTAATTTCTCTCTCATCTCGATCACTCACAATTCAAAATATACTTTTTACTTTTTTTTCTTTGCATTAATGGGTGCAAAATAACAAAGTCAATCCATACCAGGTAGTTATTTTTTGGAATAATTGATACATTTTTGCTAATTTTAGAGTTTTGTTTTTAACATGGAGTAGATAGACCACTTCTGGCTCACTCTGTATATAAACACAGTACAATATACTCCATATCACAGATACCACTATTAAAATATAATAATACAAATAAAACAATAAAGATATTAATAGACTGCCATTTGCAGAACTTGGTCCAAAGTAAAAGTTACTTTTCCATCACAAACTTCCATTGCATTAAATGTATCTGTTGAAAGAAAAATTACAAAAATCATGATTGAATTAATTTCATCGGAAATCTCACCAAAGATGGACTTCACGTTGATGACACAAGCAACAAAATCATCGAACTCAATGAAGCCGTCACGGTTGCAGTACTTGGTGATAAGGGTGCAGAATGTGCCGTTGCTCACCTGGTACCCTATAATGGAGCAGATAAGCAGACCGCTAGTATCAGATCATCACTTACCAAGTGACTTCAGAGCTTCTTTCAATTCGTAACCGTTGAAATGACCGTTCTGATCTCTGTCATATCGTTTGTAGATCATCTGAAATGTATTTTGTGATTTTTGTGATTTTTTTGTGATTTTTTTTCCTTCTGACCTTCCACGATTTAAGATCCTCCCAGATCAGCCTGAATTCCTTGAGGGAAAGTTTCCCTGTGCGGTCAATCTAATCATGTGGTCATTAAGGCAAACAAAGTACATGATGACGTCACTCGGAATGGGTGTTGTTGGTGTAATATGTAATGAGGCTCTTATTATATGATGAAAATTATGACTAATAATAATAATAATATTAATAATATTGAAAGTTGCACAAGGCGGGAATTTTGCACATAGCACTGAGCGGAGTGCATAATCCACAGAGGTATATAAGAGGGTTGTTAGAGAAGTTCTCGGCCTAACACAGAATGCGCTATACTAGAGCCTTTTAGGTTAGAGAGAGCCACTATTCACAAGATTACACAATTTTCATCTGAAAAGCTGACCTATATTCAAGTCGATTTTCAAATTTCAGTGATAACGTGTTCTATATGAGGCCGAGAACTTTTCAAACAACCTCATCAACCCTTATTCATGAATCTATTAAAACAACAGTCACGGCAGTTAAGGAAGGAAGGATACATCTCGCACGGCCACAAGACTTCGACATACATTCAAATCAAATTCACCGAACTTGAATTCTGCTCAAATAGAAATATAACGTTTACACTAAAAGAGACATCCAGAAGCAGACCTCTGGCGAATGTGGCGTTCAAAATGGCGCCCAATTCGTAAGCATCCACTTCCTGGTCCTCTCCTCCGTATTTCTTGAACAACTTCTCCGCATTCATGGTGATTTTGGCCGACGGGGCAGAGTGGACAACTTGTGCCGGCTGTGAAGCGCAAATTACAAGCAGAGCAACAGAAGCTGAGAGTTAAAATACCTGAGCTTGAACAATTGCGGACCCAGCGTCAACCTCTCTGTAATGCATTTTTACACAATTCCACACACATTTAATTCACTCGCAACTCACGTCATCCCAGTCTCCTTCTCACTGAACACTCTCACGACAAAATCTGCTTCCTCATTGCCTTCGTACGTCGTGGGAACGATGCAGTAATCCCCAATCGGCAGTTTGTGTCTGCCGCAGACTTCGCGCATGTTGATGTACGAGGGACTGCTGGCGACCGGAGTGTGTCGCTCAAAGAAGTGCTTGTCCAGCGTCTCATTTGAATCCTTCTGTTGAATGAATCAATGAACGCCCAGAGGATGGCTGAGCCTACCTTGGCATAGATGTCATATCCAATTGTCCAGTTACCCTGACCTTGTGACCTCAAGCGACGCCTGCCCTTTTGCATGAGGCCCACGATCACAGATCCCATGTTCTCATCATCATCATCATCACCGTCTCTTACTTGCAAGTTGTATTGAGGATTCATAAAGTACGTTTCTGAAACGTAATCCTCCAAAATGATACAGAAATCAATTTGACAACATTCAGAGCAATAATTCTTAAGTAAATTCAGTGATAGCAGAGCGTTAAGTATTTAGCATGATATCTGAAATCAACGCTTTCCTAATTATCAACTCACTCGAACGCCATTCACTGCGAGAGTGGAACGTATAGCAATCAATTAAAAAAATAGAGTTCATTTTCACAAACTGAGGACGCACGTACTTTGGAAATTTCTGCATCCACCGGCACTCGCGTTCTTTCTCCACGCTCCTCTGAGAACGGAACACGACCATCTGACGCGGTCATCGCTTTCATCCATCAGCAAATCAGGACCCAAATTGCAAATCTCGACTCTTTGGAAATTGCTCGAAAAATCTTTGAAGGACATCCTGCCATATAAAAAAATACCAGTGTTCATTACTTCGGAGTTCCTAATATGATATAAATTGTCCTAATACTGTGACATTTCATCACGTACCAGAATTCTCCATCATGATCAAACGACAAGCCAATTGAAGCTTTCAAATCCTCAGGAAGGCTTTTCCATTCACTGGATCTGAAAAATAATTGTCATCTCAGAATGAGTTATTTATGGCCATGCAAACGTACTTGTCACTCCACGCTCCAGTCCACTCGGCTTCATTGCCCCAAGGATTTCGCACACGAACAAGATTTGCTGATCCATCAGGAGAGCGAATCTGGGGAGGAATAAAAGAAATTTGTGATGAGAACTAGGAAGCAATACGATGAGAACTGGGAAGCAATACGATGAGAACTGGGAAGCAATACGAATTAAGAACAGCGAAAAAAAGCACTACAGGGGTGGACAGGCAGGGCCAGCTTTAAATCCTAATTAAGCCTATGATATATGTGAGCGTCCACGGCAAAACAGGTCACATGGGTCGGAATAAAATTTTTGAGTTTGAGGCATCAGCGGACAGCTGACACTTTCCTGGATATTTTGGTGCAAAAATCATGTAGATATCTCAAGGGGTTGCAAAGTTATGGCGTTTTGAAGTCCGAAACTTCAAAAACCATCATTTTGAGAAATTCGCGATTGAAAGTCTAGATTAATGTTATTAATATTCATTTAGGCATATTTCAGGCCACAGGTATCATATCACGATGAAATTTGACATGCATGTGTTCCTCATCCTGGTGCCTATTACATGCAAGTTTCATAAAGATTGAGCTTCAGCAAAAAAAGTTACAATGTATTACAATAATTATAAGGGACACCAGTTTCCGACTGAAAAACATGAAAAATTACAGAATCCGAAACTGAAGATAACCAAAGAGAACTGATATATAATTTATTTGATATTGAAGCTACAGTAAGAACAATTAAATTTGATTCTCCTGGGGTAGAGGTGGAGGTGGAGGTAGGGGTGGAGGTGGAGGAGGAAAAGGAGGAGGCGTGCCATTATCGTTCTCGTCACTGTTAGACCTAGCATCGGAACTGAAAAAAAGAGAGCATAATGTAATGAATATGTATGTAAGCTGATAACAATTAAATTTCACTATTAGTATAAGAATTTCTATAAGCTCGATTCGTCCTTTTTACAGATGGCTTTATTAGGGTATAGGGGTGAAGGCGGGCCTTTATCCTCGTCACTAGTAGGGCCAACAGCACACTCAATACATACCCATAAATAAACTTGAAGGCCGAGATGCATGTTGATAGTTCGTGGATGCTCTCTCTTCTTCTGGCGCTTCAGCTTCGAACTGCACGTCATGTCAAACACCTTGATTCCAGTCGGAGGTGCATCACATTCTGTTCACCTGGTTGTAGACTTAGGTTGAAAAAAAAAATCACTAGGAATAGCTAATTCACAATATGGATAGGCAGCCATGTCCATTTTCATGTTGGTCATCTCTTCAGGTGTGAATAGCTGGCTGCCAGGACCATTTCAGAAGTGCTGGCAACTGCATCTGGAGAAAAGAATTGTACATATAAGCATCCCAGTAAGAGTTAGAGTAAAATGCACATCTGTGGGTTGATTGCCACGTACTGGCGCCGGTCATAATTACTACTATTACTACTACAACTAAAAATGATAATAATAATATTATTATAATTATAATAATAATAATAATAATAATATTATTATTATTTAATAGTCACATTAATAATTATGTGTTGCTCGAGTAATAATTATAATAGTCATTAATTCATTACCGTAATAATTAATATAATAGGCTTTTTAATAGTAGTAATAATAATGAAAATATTTTACTTATGTTGCTCGAGTTTTAAAATATGCAAATGTGTTCCCAAGCGAGTTTAAAACAGCATGCATGCAGGTGAAAAGATATACTACACTCAAGTAATGAAGTATACAACTGACAACACAGTGAGTGCGCTAAGTTCATCTTCATCATTCATGACTTACATCAAAACATCATTTAACATGAGCCCTTCAAATTTGTTCAGTTTAAGTATAATTGAGGGAAATTACACTGTAACAAAGGCTTACCTGAATTGCTGGGCTATCAGTCGTAGCAAGCAGTTCGATCTATCTGCACTGAAGGCGATTCCTATCTTCATTGTGTCACACTGACCCGTGCTGACAGTCCCTTCAATAATCATCCATGTTTTGATTTTAACTCCTTCAGTCCTTGTGGCTTGTGACAACAACCCGAGTGTTGTCACCGCCGGGGGCCTTAGAAGTTCCAAATCACAGTCACAATCGTCGTCCGAGTCCGGTTCCTTGTCGTCATCTTCATTAATCCAGTATTCGTCTATCAAATCATACACTTTTTGGTGATTTTCAGTTGAAGAATTGAAAACCCCGCGAGTTTGTCATGCATCTCAAGAGAAATGGGTCGAGTCATGGGTTCACGACCCCGGCTCAACCAATCAGTGAGCGAGCTGGTTCATTTACATATATTTTAGGTCAAACTGCGGATAATATTCACGACATAGTGCTTCTATTTTAAGCTTTCTGCTTCTTTCATTTTATTTAATACGTGACGTAGGACTGCATTATAAGAGAGTTCCCTTGCAGATCTTCTCATTGATATAAAATATGGCGGGTTTCGCTGAAAAACTACTGGCGATCCGGGGGGTCAAAACCCATGATAATCGGCCATTGTTTCGGACTTTTTTCTATAATGCCTAGAGGGTGCTGTTGGAAAATATCATATTTGAGGCACTTAGGATGTTAATTCATGCCTAATACTTCGGGACATGGTGCATGGATGATTTATGAAGGCTCTGAGCCCAAAACCTGAAAACCGCTTATAATCACCCCACATGGTGTTTTTCGCTCATAGCTCGCTTGCGCAATTTGCGACTTGTGACCGGTTTTGCCGTGGACGCTCACATATATGCATGGAAATATAACAGACAATTGATTCAGCTGAGAAGAACAAAGAGGAGACATGCAGAAGCAAGTGAATTTGCCCAATATATATATAAATATGGAACAGCAGCAATAACTTACATAACGACCAAGTCCAGAAACCTTAAGAATGATGAGACACATAATGATTGACATGAAGCAGCTTCGGCATATTACACTTACTGTTTTGACATCAGTGACAGAGTACGCATGTCCAATGATGAGACCATTTGCCAATTCTGCTTCCATCTCATCAGGTGATGCCTATACAAAAAGATCAATTACACAAACACAATATCTTGCAGGTCATTACATCAATTGAGCAGCTCATGAGGGAATGAGCTTTGCGGGCTTTCAACATAATCTGGAACATGTTGTCAGGGAGATCTTCACGGAAATTGTACCGTTCACAGACGCCCCCGGAGAAGTCGGTCATTCCCTCGCTAGCCAGACCTCCAGAGAGGGCTTCGTAACTACCGTTTATTCTGTACGTACGTAAAGAGTCATTTCCAATCATGATCGTCAGCATCTTCATACTTAGCGTAGGCCTTTTCCAACAGAGGACTCCAGAACTCATTCTTTTTCTCAGAATGCAGGAAGATGAGCCGACCGTTCTGCGTGGGCAAGCGGTCATCAATGCAGACCTCCACCCACTGTCCATACTGCCAGAAGCGGAATCGGAAAACGCCTGTGAAGAAACAAACACAATCACACACGCAGCAGGCATATATAACACAATTAACCAGCGTATGCTCCGTCAAAGCTTTGTTCGCACGGAACAACTCTTCGGAGAAGTTTGTTATCAGAGCAAAGAGAGCCGAGAGCAGCTAACAACCAGCAGTTGCCTGTAACACACGGATGTACACAGCAGGTCACATGATACCGGCCCTCACCTAAGACTCCTTGCTTGATGTCAAAGCGACTGGCTCCACCGACAAACATCTGGGGATCCGCACAGATTTCCTGTAATCAAACATCAAAGTGACTAATGACAACACGAGAGACGCTCTCACGCGAGGCCTTTTCCACTCAATGCGGCCGCGGACTGGACTGTCTTGCGAGTAAATGGATTCATCTACAGCCGGGAAATCAGGGTCTTCCCACAGCACATCATCAGCATGGCACTCGGCTACAATTTGCTCAAATGTCTTCTTGTTCGAGTCATCTCCGTCAATCTGCCGAACGGTGGCACGAGGGTCTGTTTTCTCTTTGTCACTTGATCCCCAACCGGAGAAGAGCTTCTTGAAGAATCCTCCGATGGATTTCTGGTCTTCCTGATCTTCTTTTTGGATCACAGCTGATTGCGCTTCCGGTTGTGTTTTAACCTCGACTGATTTTGGTTTCGGTCTGGTTGGAGGAGGCGTTTTGGCTCTCTTCGGTTCAGGCTTCTCTCCACGAATAACGTTGGTGATCTTCTCAACAGCTTCCTCTGACTCCACACCCCAGAAGTTGATCTGCGTTCCCGAGTCATTTATGAAGTTCAGACGGCCTTTCTTGCCAGCGGACTTCTTGCTGAGATCGCTGCGTGCAGAGCGTGGGGTCGTTTGCGTTCCGCCTTCACGATTCTTCCGCTCCTTCACCTGCTTTGGAACGACCTTGAACATCTCCAAAACCTCCTCCTCCTTTTCCTTCTTTTCTTCAACCTCCTTCAACAAAGACTCTTCTTCCTTAGTCTCCACATTTTTATCTTCTTTCTTTTCCGTTTTTAGTACAGTTTTCTTTTCTGTTTCATCCGCATCAGAGAGAGATAAAGAAGAGAATGATGAGACAGAACTTGGGCTGGAATCTTTTTTCTTCTTCTTCTTTTTTTTTTCTTCATCATGCTTCTCTCTTCTGGACATGCGGCTGCTGCCGGCTTCAGATTTACTTCTTGGGCTAATCAACCAGTCGTCCTCTGTATCCGAAAGATGCTTCGCAGCCAAATCGAAACCTCCATGATACCCTTTCTCAGTGAACTCATTCAAGACTTTATCGTCCTTCAATTGCTTCCTGTCGAGCACATCATAACCCAATTCGAAAGCCAATTCATCGTCATGGCTTCTTCTTCTCTCCAGCGGCTTGTGATTGTGTTCATGACGCAACAGTCTGGCATCATCATACTTTGAGTACAAATGTCGAGTGTCTTGACCAAAATGTACTCTCGATGATTTTGAGTAATCTGATTGGATAAAATGCGCTTGAACCCGGCTTATTAAAATTATGAATGACACTCACCATCAAACGTGTCCTTGTATGGCTTCTACAAAGAACTCACAGTGAGAAATTAATCAAAGCATTTTAAATTTATATACCGAGGAGCTATGCCGCTGGAAGTAGTTGCTCACATGAGTTTCATTATCATCTGATCCGTAGTCCCACTCATAGCGTCGATTCCGTGGCGTCATACTTGTGGCGCCCATGCTGATAGCAGGATTGAAATACGAATCCAAATCACAGTGTTCGTCTCTCCTGTTGGTCCTTTTAAAAGCAAAATGATTTCCACAAACGGATATCCACGGATCATACCTCAAAGGGGAATAGGACCTTGACCTTGTTCGATGCATTGACCCACCAGATCGTGACCTTGACCTCCTGGGTGTGCGGATATCCGATATTGAATAATCCTCTCGACTTGAAGGGTAATTAAGTGCTGAGTAGTCCCGTTGCAGAGGATCGGTATATGTTGAGCGTGGAGGGTGTGTGAGCGGGGATCTCGGTGCGTATCTCTGCAGCTTCCCCGCGGCAATCTCGTTCAACGTGAAGCTGTCAAGTTCCGTCTCAGTCGTCAGTGTTGTGGCGCGATCAAAATCTTGATATGGACGTGGCTCCATCACCTGGAAAGTTCTCGTGCTGACAGAGCTGATCATGTGATCATCCCTAGCAGAAGGAAAAATGACCATGCAATCACTGACCAAAGGAGAGCACTAACCGAGTGACCGCCATGGCCTTCAGAGTCCTCCTTCCGGGCCTCAGTTTGAATGCCCCTTTGTACCTGTGCGTACTCTCTCTTCCAAGCGCTGATTCTCCAAAGACGTCAGGATCGGAGCCATCGCTGGTGAAGTAGATCTTACATTCAGGAGTTTCTGAAGCAGAAAGAAAGGTCAAAATGGAGATGACATAATCATAGGCAAAAGCGACCTGTTTCGATTCTCACGCTGGTGTCGGAATATATCTGATTGGCGGTCTCTCCTGGTCTTCCTTGGCGAAGTGGGAGGATTGTGGGTGCCCTCACAATCCAATCAGTGATCGGCATCTTGATTCAAGAAAAAATTTTAATCCTAGTTCGCTCACTTCAGTGAGTGGAAAATCGTAAAACGAGCAGGGGGTCACACATAGTGATTAGTCTCGACCAGGGAGTTTCATATGGGTTGGGTCAGTAGACCTATAAAAAACATGTGGGTGTCTGCCCTGGCAGTCATGTACAACACTAACACATTGACGGAACCGTAAAACCACAATTGCCACGATTACTATAGGATAATAGGAGATAATCAAGAGTATATAGCGGTATTCAATAGATGCGCATATTGTGTTTTGGTGCAATTTAATAATAATTCATATATAATTATAAATAGGCCTATATTAGTATATATACTATAATATATAAGAGTATATGCTCCATGCAGTATATGCAATATAATGAATATTATAATGCTTGCATGCATGAATTGATCATGCATCATATTCAGATATTATTATGATATTGCATGCATTACACTCACTGAGTGCTGACTCAGCCTGTAAATTACAGTATTACTATTAGAGATATACTGTATGAGTTATTGATACAATTACAATATTTATTATCAACGCCAAAGAGATGAGTCGTTCATTCATTCAAGTCATATTCATAAAACATAGAAATAGAAATCTACGGTGCTCAAGAATATAACTAACGGTTGCAAATCCGAGATAGAACACAAATCCAGCGTGTTATGATTGTTTTTGGCAGGAAACAGAGCAACCTGCGCGAACAGGAATTTGTTGTTATGTTGCTAACATGGGCTGTCTGATCATTGCTTCCTTATTCTCACTTTGTGGGTGCGTTATGATTTGAAGATTACCCGCGCTCTGACCACAGCGTGGACCAAAAGTAGTCTATCTACTCCACGTTAAAAGCAAAACTCTAAAAATAACTACCTGTTATGGATTGACTATGTTATTCTGTGCCCATCTATGCCAAGAAATCAAGTAAAAGTCAATTTTGAAAGAGGAACATTTGAATGCAGAATTAGGTGAGCCCCTGAACAAGCATGTACGGCGTCTCTTCTACGGCATTTCAATACAAACCCTCTACTTTGTTTTGATTTTAGAAGATACACATTATTGCAACTGTCACAACAATTAATATCACTCTCAAACAAGACAATATTACTAGAGCGTTGCCTTAATTATGCGTTCAATGAAGCTTATCCATGGTCCGGGGCCCTGTTTGCCACCAAAAGTGGAAATATCACGGAATGATGAGTGCACTCTTAACTTAATTGAGATAAATCGGCATAACCCAGATAGCATTCAAGTGTCGTTGTGATACCTAGTTCGTAGCACAGTTTGTCACACAAGTGAAAAACAAAATCCGTCACAATTGTTCAATAATGCCCATCACATAGCCATCACTTTAAACCAAAAAAATACATTGCGTATGTGCACCCAGATGTAGCTAACAATGGTACAAATGTGGCAGCTTATTTACCGGATTAACCAAAACGGTCGGCGATAACAGAGTGAAGTGGCACAAATGTAGCAACTTATACCAACTGTTTACATAATATATGATATACGATGGAGTTTTACGGCTCCACCCAAACCATTCGGATGATACTGGCGTCAGAACAGAAGGCCCGGGACCGGAGTTTCCCCCTACTCTTATCGATAAATCCGAAGGGTTCTTTATCCTGCATACCACTATAGACAGTAGTACACAGCGTCCGGCATTGTTACGCAGTTGGGCAGCACTGCAGAGTCACCGAAGAATTAATTACAATTATAATTCACAATCATAACGCCCGTGGCCTGATCGGATCTCGAACCCGGGACCTCGATCCCCACGGTCGACATAGGATTGCAGTCAGCCGGTCAAACAGACTGATCTATTCGGTACCCCTAACTGTTTAGATAAGGGATTTGTTAAGAGGATTATCACACCAGATTAAAAAATATTATAAAATCAAAATTGTTATTTTTCATACTATTTTATTGTTATTAACAACCGACGAAAGGAAATAACAGAACATAGGAGACTGCAAAATACATGTACACACAATGAAATCAGTATAAATATGCATACATGCATGAATAATATTTTCCTGGTGTACACAATATAGCTAAATGGGTTTAGGCCTATTGTACGCACAGACTTAAAATTAATTTTTAAATTAATAAGAAATAAACAGTAAAACTGCTATTAACATGAGCACATGATATTATTATAAAAGGTGGTTTTGTAATATTTGCATCAAAAAGGCAAAACTATATGGCAATAAAATGAGCGATAAATTATGAGTAAAATTAAACAAAAATATATGTCATGTCAAAAGGTCATCGCTCATGGAACCTTGTGAGCCTGTGGGCTTCGTAGAACGCTGCTTCTCCAACTGCAATGTCCCACTTCATCAAGACTGGTTGAGGATGAATTGACATTTTTGCAGATAGCGACTGGAAGAAGAACAGAACCACAATAATTACCATAGCTAGGAAGTACCAAGAAAGAATAGGAAACATAGCAGTTTCAATCACATTGAAAATAAATCCAAATACTAATTTTTCCATGAGTTTGGTGGTAAGCTCCAAGCTCGTAATAACGAAGACACAACCAATCACTTCATATTGGCTTTAATTTACTTTCAACAAAAGTCCGGAAAATATGTTCACAATAGTCAGATGGTTGTTTCTGTGAGAGTAGTGACGAAAAGTGTGTGTAGAGGGTGTGAGAGAAAAATATTCGTGGCTTATTCACTAAAACCAGATGTACAGCATCCTGCATTTCTAATAGACAATGCAGTCATTTGAAGCCTTCCAAGCATTTACCATCTGGTAGTGAAGAACTGTCTGACCCCTCGGCGTCGCTGATCCCATCTTAAAGGGAGGGAGAACTGGTTAAAAATGGACTTTGAGTCGTTATTTGATGCACCAAAAATGATTCCTATGCCTGGCCCACACAAGGAATATCATCCCTAACGATTTCGCGGGAGATATATTGCTAACTAGGCGTGACGTCAGGAGCTGTGATGAAACACCGAGTTGCCCATCTTTTACAATGGGCCTCGTCATATCAGCGTGTCCTGTGACTAAACCCCTGGATATTTTTTTATTTTCTTTTCGGAAATAGATAGAATAATCATTTTGCCACCAGTCAGGCACGAAAAAAAAATATTTTTTGCTATTTTTCTTATTTTAACAAGCGATTTTCTAGGATACCTACCATGTTTCTCATCCTGAAACAGTAAAAAGGTCAGCCAGAGTGCACCACGCATGCGCTTTCGTTTCGTAAACAACAGAGATGTCCTTTTATGGCGGAGATGATCTGCTCTGATTGGCTGAAATCGATAGCTTTACGAGGGGAACGGGACCAATCAGCCCTCAGCAAAACCAAGCCATCAGCTGACGTTTGCCTCCTATACTTCGCAATGGAAGCCATTCTTCCATAGGCTCAATGCTAACCCCGAT
This sequence comes from Capitella teleta, assembly GCA_000328365.1. Taxonomy (NCBI): domain Eukaryota; kingdom Metazoa; phylum Annelida; class Polychaeta; family Capitellidae; genus Capitella; species Capitella teleta. The sequence continues at coordinate 162,956 of KB297391.1, forward strand.
ATTCGGAATGCATTATTTCCTTACGCTTGCATCCAGGCAGGGTGTTCTTGGCACGGGATGCTATCAATTGGTGCTATGAGTCAATAGAACATCACTTAAAATTCAGTTACCCATCCCTTTAAGCGTCTGATGCCTCCGTATATCGCCGATTGCTTCTTAGGAGATGGAAGCAATCCCGTGCACGCCCGAAGGTCTACATGCATAGGCAGAGTTTATATGATCATAAATTCGTAATGACATATAATGCTATAATGAAACATTGTGTAAAGTAGTTAGAAGCAGCCATGTAATCTTAACAATACTTATTTGGATGGCCACTGCAGCAGAGTGAATACCCTCATCTGATGCGATACCAATGCTATGCATAATGATATGCTAATTTTCCTTCATTCTTGGCAAACTAATCGAAATGAACGCAGAACAAATCCGTGATGATGGAAAATCAAAGATGACCTTCAAAAAGCGCGTTGTTGTCAAGTCGATTTCTTGCTGCTTCACTTCCTCAGTATCTTCTTGAGATACCGAGGAAGAGTTTTTCTCCGGTATAGTGAGTAAGTTTATTCACCCGGAAGAAAAGGAAATTTAAAGGTGATTAGGTACAATTAGTGTTGAGAGCAGGAATATTTCGCCTGATTTCACGATACAAACGTTCGTATGACGCATCCACGAGTTCTTCAAAAAGCACCAACTCCGAGACACACACACAGGTGGCGCTTACCTCCAAATGCTCATTAGGGTCACGTGACGACATGTTTTAGCACCTCATATTTACCTTTACACCAAACACCACGTAAATTGCCCACCGGTACATTTTACCGTATATGACACAGTTAATCTGTACGTGAATGCAGGTTGGGGAGGAGCGTTATCTTGGGGTTGGGAAGGGCATAGATGCCATCTAAGGGCATTTATTGGGAAGATTGTACACACTGCACTTGTATTCGTAACAATCAGTCAGACCCCGTTAATTAATTCACCGTCATATAATCCGCCCTTTTCGCAATCCGCCCTACAATCTCAGGGACGAATCGCTTGTAATGTTAATTGTGTCATGTAATCCGCCATTTTCGTTAATACGCCTCCGACCACGATTCTCAGGAACACATCTACACGTACCATTGTAAATTACATGTGTGATCCGCCCTTCGAAATATCGTATAGTGTAATTAAATATAAGACATGGCATATTACTTCTCACCGATTTCTTTCAAGTCAGGTCAATTAAACAACAAATGGCGCCCCTCCGCCTATTCAACGTGAATTAAACAAAGTGAATTAAACAAAGGAATTAAACGCGGGTATCGTCGCCGTATCAATTCCTTTTATATCTGCATGGCTGGCTTACTTTCAATTTAATTGATCGCTCAATTAGGCGATGATTAGTAGCAGAACGAACGACGGCAGTTGTGAGTGGAGATCATGGAATCGAGTGGAGAAGCGAGTGGAATTGAAACTGAGAGAGTCTGAGCTGATCCACTTACACATGCCCACAACGACCATGCTTCAGTTATTGTCTCCACTCTCCACATTCATTTGATCGGGGTTATTTCGATCTACGACCTGCTTGTAACCTAATGGTACATACCATTATAAAAGACTATATGGTACATGGAATTTTCGCACGGCATATAATTGTTCTTAATTTGTGGTCATGTAATCCGCCCTTTTCGTTAATCTGCCCGTTTCCTTGGCAACGGAGGCGGGCGGATTAACGGGGTCTGACTGTACATTCAAAGATACTCCATTGGGACTAATGGAGTATCTTTGGTATATTGTTGACTAGTATGTGTGTTGGATCGATCGGGTGCGTGGCTCAAGATTCGTGGAACAGTCATTAAAAGATCGAGGAGGATATTTTCACGGTAATAAATAAGCATTTTGTGCATTTCACCGACCATTCAATACATAATATACACACATTCACACTTAATACTTAAATATTTAGACGGTGGTTACTCCAAGTATACATATATGCATTGTTATGATCTACGAGCATATCAAACCAAAGCAAGTCGTCTTCATCCGAATCTCATCCGGGGAATCGATACAGCCCCCGGCCACAGAGCTCGGAGATTGAGGGCCTGCACGGGCCCACATCATGACGTCACTGCTCCAGAAAGTGCATTGGTCTCCGAAGGAGGAGGAGCGAGAAGCGGAGAGGGATGATGCGGAGGGTGTATTGGGGTCCGCTTCTGGCAATGACCCTGTTCTCATTCATTACGCTGATTTATAACATCATTTACAGTTCCAAGGAGTCATTCCGAGGTGAGATTATTGTTTGTTAGTGACCTTACATCACTGGCATCGCAGAATGATTGATTTACTAATTTATACATTGCATAAGGGTGGAAATGTAATTGTGACCAAAATTCATGAGCCGATTTGGACACGACGTGTATACTTCTATAAATAGAATGTACAATTATGCTGTTTTTGTTTTTCTCTTTCTTTTCGTTGATGGTGTGCAATTTGCGCATGTATTTCAAACAATGGATTGGGAAAATAAGAAGTGCACGTAGGACATCAACTGATAGATAATGACGTTCACGTTGCTAATAGGTTAGGAGGCTATAGAGCAGTTTCCGTGCCAGCCACGCGAGAGTAATGGCACCAAATGACAATATCTTCCTCTCTAAAGTCCCCTTTGGCACCCATCAAAGGCAACATTGTCGTGATCTTCCTTTTCTTTCTCTCTTGTATTTCGACGTGGCTTTTCGGGTGTTGAGTCAAACAAAGCAAGTGATCAAACGACGTATACGTCACACTGATTGAGGAGTAAACGAGACATTCAGCTCATCTGTTTAATGCGAGCATTAATCTTGCATTCAAATGTACCCGGCGCCTAAGACACATGTCAACAGATCAAGGATAACATCCGATGTACATGTATGTACCTGTATGTTGTACGTGTGAGCAAAGTGCAATCTTAGACCTTTTAATCCCGGTAATGCGTCCCTATTGACACACTTCGAATCGTTTGCTGCATATGGGTGCATTACATTACATTACATGTAATCTGGATGATCGAGGGCCTTTCCATTGTATATAGCTAATCATTGTTTTTGTACACGTACCATGTTGGATTCACGGTACATATACCAGCATGTAAAACGTGAAATTGACAAACAGATTAGCTGAGTAGACGCAATAAAGTGAGCGAGATGAGACGGAGGCAGGGTTCGAAGAAGAAACGAGATCGACAATTAAGAGACTTCCATTACGGCACGAATTCTACTTAAATCATGATATGATTTACGTATTGGATTACATTATAGTCTAATCCATATTGGATTATAGGAATGATCATATACTTAACACATTAACTCACTATATTCATCATTAACGGAATCACCTAACGAAATATACGAGATGTATGTGGTTGCTAAAAACTTCTTACTTTTAAGCCACACATTTTTTATTTTATTTTATTTTATTTTCAGTTTTGATCGCTATTGACTGAATGAGTCGTGACGATAATCCCGAGACCTTTTCAATAGTAAATTAGAGAATGTATAATGCACGTCCTGGCATGTTTACTACATACTGCATATGCGCATGTATCAGGGGTATCTTGGTCAATTCATGCGAGGAAGTACTGCACGTATAGCATATCAATGCATAAATTTGTGTTCGTCGCCATGATACGCTTTCTGTTTTCAGAAACCCAGCGAAACACGAGAAGCTCAACAGCATCGGACTCAAGCAACACCTCTGTGACGGTATATTCACACATGCATCCATCCATCACATAAACACGTACATCAGCTAATACGTTAAGCAATAACAATGAGAACCACTAAGCCCATATTAATTATGTAATAACTAATAAGTATCTCAATGAATCCCCAAACATGTATCTCTCGGTATTGACCACTTCCCTTTAACATTTATCATTAATCCAAGGGGGTTGCATTTATATGCATATTGCATTCTATGAGCTGCGATGATGCCTGGGCGGGAGAGCAGGTGCTTTGAGAAATGCCCTGGCCTCTTGTGTTGATGGACGAGCAGGGTTTCCTGAGCCGAGTGGAAGGCTGCTTAGGGTACTATATAGCAGCCTCTGTGGGCTGGCAATCAGAATAAAGCGAGCATGCTTGTCTCTTTTGAGGATGGGCGATTGATGGCTCCATTGCATGGCCAATAATACGCTTCCATTGAGCAGAAAATAAGATTATCAGGTACAAAGATCTCTCCGTCAAATTTTCTTGTTCATCTAAGCAAGAGCAATTTTTGCGGCGTCACCTTAACATAACATTCGATTGGAATAAAACAAATGAGAGCAATGACGACTGCAATTGCCAAAGTAATATATGACAGAAATTAGAATTCTAAAGTGCACAATTACATGCATGTATATACATGTACATTAAATTCGGGGCATTTTCCCTTTAACCATATGCCATGCAACGATGCTTTTGTAAGCATGGAGATTTGGAACTATGATTTTCATCAAGATGGTGCTTCGGGTTTCACTTGATTGATTTCACCTTTGTATTGTTTCCACACAAATAACGTGTAAATATGTGCGAATCAACAATCTCAACGTGCTTGCAATACTCTACATACTATGACCAAGGGTGCTTCTCAAATACCAATGACCTAGACTCAAGGACCCAATTAACAGCGTAATCAATCTCCTGATCGAGTTTCCTTACTGCACAGCGCACAATGCAAACAGATGTCCCAGAGAGGTCACCACACGTTCAAGTACTTCTGCTGTCCTACCAAAGGAGCGGATCAACCATGATGGGCAATGTCCTTTTCCAGCACCACGAGAACGCCTCCTCTTTCTTCTGGTACGAACCCTTAGATGCCCTCTACACAGCATTATACGGAACGGAGCCAGGCTGGAACATACCTGCTGATATCACGTTCTTCCCGAATGGCAGCTACAGGTATTGGCAATGTCCTTGACGGTACTTCAGCTATACGCCATCCTAATCCAGATCGCCTCCAGCGAAGGAGTCTTCATCTGTAGAGAAATTCCTGCTCAATGTCTTCCAATGCAAGTTCAACCGTCTTCCGACTGAAGCTCTCGTTCATCCATTTTGGTTCTATTTCCCTAATACAAGCAGTCCGATGCATTCGTATCCAAGATGCCTCAATGCCCACGGAGTCACGTCAGCCAGTCTGTATTCGTGCCAGGTGAATTTACGGCGCTCGTGTGGGAGAAGATTCAGCGTAAAACAAGCCAGGTAATACACTTAAATGCCAGTGGTAATCAAGTATTATTGTCTCATTATATTGTAGGTCAGCAACGTGTCTAAAAAGAATGCAAGGCTATAACACTTCAACGTTATCTCCGATGTCAGATCGAATTCCCATAAACTTTGCCCGTCGACATGGATGGGAACTGATCGGGCGGCGCTCGGGAATCGCTACGTCAGGAACCAACGTTCTGTTTCGCCTGAGTCCTTTCTTGGACTACAAGACTTGTTTACGTCTTCTGGCTCAGCGCTCATTGCCATGCCAACCGGTGCTTAGCAACCTCTGTGAAGAGCGACCCGTAACAGCTATCAAAACAGTGAGAGCGACAATGAGTAGCGTGCGAACACTGTTACACGACCTTCCGAATTTGAAGGTCATACATTTGCTGAGAGACCCGCGTGGCGCCATTTTGTCACGTTCCAAGGTCACGTGGTCCCAGGGCGCTTTTGATGCGAAAAATGTGTCCAAAATGGCCGCTGTGTATTGTGGGACAATCATGCAAGATATCAGAACCCGTCTTGAGCTGACGGCGATTTTCCCAGGACGCTTGATGCAGGTTGTATTTGAGGAATTCCTGGAAAATCCTCATGGAATCAATCGCAAAATGCTCAATTTCATCGCAGCCGATCATCTCTTCGATGGAAGCAAAATGGCGCAATGGGTCGATCAACATATTAAGTCTTCAGTGAAAGAAAAATGGATCAAAGCATTGGGCGAAAATGATGCTGCAGCCATAGCAAGAAACTGCGGGGAGTACATGTCCCACATCAAGAGCCAATAACTGTGCAATCAATATCATAGCATCGTTACAACATCCGAGAGGCCTTAATTATAATTATACTTGTGACGTCATGACATCGAGCTCATCAATTGAGCTCGTTTGCTATCCAATAAAAGGCTCTGAGCTAGCATCTGTCCTCGGGGCAGTCAATTTGGACCATCGTAACATGACGTCAGACGTGGGATCTGGATCTGGAATACTGCCGCCGCCACAACTCGACTTTTCCGTCGGCAATATCGCCGATATATGGCGGAAATTCAAGCAAAGATTTGATCTCTTCCTGATCAGCGAGGAGAAGGACCAGAAGGGTGACGCGGTGAAGGTGGCCCTCTTTCTCCAGTGCGCCGGGGAGGAGGCAATCGACCTTTATTACACTTTCGGCTTTCCCTCCACTGCGTCTCCAAAACTGAACGAAGTCTACGCAAAATTCGAGGACCATTGTAATCCGAAAAGAAACATGACGGTGGAACGCTTTCACTTTAACCGCATTTTGCAAAGGGATCATGAGACATTTGATCAGCTTGTTTGCGACAGCAGGCGAAACTATGCGAATTCGGCGATCTCAGGGCCGGTCGAATCACTGATCGCATTGTGGTCGGGGTCTCTGTTGAATCGCTGAGAGAGAGACTTCTACGGCGACAAAGCCACGCGGAGGGCAGCGGAGCTGGTGAAGAAGCGGACTGCTGAGCTCAGGAGTCCACATCAGTCGACATCGACAGAGAGCAGCGCCGTCGATCGTGTTACCATGGGCCGCGCTGCTGAACACACCCGTGCAGCACCTTCAGGATCGCCTCGCAGCCGCTGTTGTTATCACCATGGTAATCGCACGTGTCCCGCGCAGGGCAAACGCTGTCGGAAATGTGACCGACCAAACCATTTCGCATCCTGCTGCAAGCAGGTGTGAAATGGTCAAGTGCATCCAAGCCCGTGCATGCAGTGGACGAGGAGCAATCGTCGGACATGGATGAAGAGGATCTGCATTTCGACAGCATCCAGATTGACTCCTGTGATTTGGGATTCGTGCTGCTGCAACTCAAAGATCGAGAATTGCGACCGGTGGCTCATGGTTCCCGCTCACTGACGACGGACACTGAGAAGAACTGGGCTCAAATTGAACGAGAAATGCTAGCGGTGAGAAATGTGGTCGACAGTTTCGAACTCTGCACTTAAGTCCAATAGAACAAACATGCAAACTTTCTTTTTGTCCTTGGCCTCAATGATGTCGTTTTGAATCCGGACAAGGGCAGTCTCGGTGCTATGATGCGAGCTGTACGCAGATTGCATTTTTTTTTTTTTTTTTTAGAGTCCGTTACTTGAGATATTCATTGAATCTTGCAAGCACAATTTTCCCACAATATTTTTGAGAGGAATAGTAGGTTTGATCTAGAACATCCAACACTTGTGTGCAATCTATAACTTTGACCTTATTTGTATGTATGTGTTTCATAGTTTCTTCTGCATGGGAGCATGCTCTATCCTGCCATCCGCCATAATTATATAGTCCACTCCAGAAGTCATCTGTCTTCACACAAGAGGGTTACACCACTTAGATGTGTCGCTGTGCGCTCCTTACGTTGCTTCAAATTGTCTGGTCGTTCTTTGGAATTACGACCTCGACGAAAGAGAGGCTCGTCTATTGGGAATTTTAGCTGCTCCTTATTTTCCGGTTTTTCTCTTCTTTATATACATGTATATATAAAAAAAGTTCGCCTATAAAGGGTTGTTTATCTTCGTTTTGTGGACGAAACTCCTCCATTTTCGGTTTGACCTCAATGTTGGTAATTCCTTCTAAACAGGCTGCTGTCTCTGAAATCTGTCAGCACAAAATGTATGTTCATTTTGTGCCAAAGCGATTTTGCTTCTGCCACTACATTAACATTGCATATTTTATGTTTTGCTTGAATAAAATTATCATTTTATTATATCGCACGTTATACCACATGTTCTTTGGCAATATTCAATTTGTTTTGATAATGCCAATATTTCTGCTCCATATATACTATATGTTGTACATATATAATTATACTTGACAACTGATAGTGTGCGTTGTCCATGCATAGGACAAACGGAAGTTGACAGACTTATTTTATAATAAAATACCTGTAACTCGTATTTCTCACTTCCGGTTGATTTTGAACTATTGTATCTATTATATCGTCGTCACATTTGAACAGTTTATTATCTGGAACTATTGTTTCCAATTCGAATAAATGATAACAATATCATTTATTCTTTTTACGTGTGTAGCAGTAATAGCACCGCTTGCTTTCCGTCTTTTCGGTTAATTATTTCTTGATATGGAATTATTTTCTTGATATTGTCTGGGTATTTTAATTGCATGTATAAATTATTATTAATTGATGTATTCGCCTTTTTCTCATACTGATCATCAATATACATGACCGATCGCGTTCAATTTTAGACACTCTGAGTTTGAGCACACGATGCCTCTCGACTTCTATACAAAGCTATGGAATATAACAAAATTTATTTTAATGAAGGTAGACTCATTCGTATATCTTGATTGTATATCATCTAGACCTCTTTATACATTATACAATTATGCGTTGTATATATGCAGCTGCTAATGTTTCGTATCCATTGTTTTAGCCATTCCCTGGCAAGATGAACAGGATAAAAAGTTTTGTCATTTTCAATTCTTCTGTGGTTTGTTTACTCATGATATGCCTACTGCACACATACACGTAGTAGGATATATCCACTTCCCTCTCTTTTAACCCAAGGGATTAATCAAGAATGTTGGAAACACACACACACAAAAAACAACAACCCCATTTCAAGATTCTCATCAAAAATCGACTGCCACGCTGAATACTAAGAGGGTTTTGGGAACGGATTCCATGCAAGCAAGCTGCGCATGCCTTTCTTTGATATTTTTTCTTGTTATAGAAACAAGCAGGAAGCAACGTGGGTGCCAATTAATGGAGCTCACAATGTTATTCTGTTGCACATCGCATCAGTTCACTGCGTATTTCAGTTTTAGACCGATTGTTGGTTAAATTGCAAGGCATTCCATCCATGCCATCTATATGATCATTATTCATGTCGTTAGAATTGTGATCGTCATCCGCGTGAATAATTAATACCACAGTCTAACGAATGTTGAAAACAGTTTTAAAAGATTCCCATATCACGACGATATTCAGCTATAGGGTGATTCAAAAGAATATTTACTAGTTAAATGAGGATTTTTCAACGTTGAGTAACGTGTTACAAAAAGGCTATTTTCTCTGAAACTGCGCAATGTTCCCCAATATAATTATCATTTATAGTTAGAGTAGTCTCTTATTCTGATAATTATGTCTTTTTATTTTAGTTTTTTTTCTTCAAATATTTTGCTAACCACGAAATTACGACACCGCATCGTAACTCACTTCATTCTTCCTTCATAATCTTAACAATCAAGAGCATTCAACCCACTCGCGGTGTCTATTTTGCTTTATATTGCTTAAATAACCAATTAATTATGATCATTTCTGTAGAGCTAGATGTCATAAGATATTCGTAATATCTTAAATGAATAAGAATTTTTTTTTTTTTTTTTTTTTTTTTTTAACAATAACAAAATCATCGCGGGAGGAGTTTTTGGCGAGCTTGCGAGATGTTCCTTAATTATCATAATTATTTTAGCATTTTTAAATCTTGTTCAATATTTGATTCAATTATCTGTATTCACTACTAGTATAACTCTGAAGGAGAGACGTGTGAATGCTTTGTTGGAATCATGATTTAATAAATTACACATTTATTCGTTATATTTCCGTCATATTGCAAATAGCTAAAACTAGCGTTGCAGCAATTAATTACGGCACATGCGTGCTAAATATTGTGTGTGAGAGTCCAGATCATTCCAAAGTGAACAAAATACCATGGCAAATTAAGCATTGTTTACATTATAGTAAATATGACTACACAATACTTGAATGTGTTGGTCGTATTAGCATGCAATTCAAGATTGCTCACATAAGCAACTAAAGATTTACACCATAAAATTATAGACTCATGAACATGCAGAGGGGAGTTCACATTAACATCGTTAAAATGCGAAGACCCTCTGTGGCAAATAACTCTCTTTGCTTATTATCTTCTAAAATATAGCTTTGTGGATATTTATTAAATTTTGATTTGAAGTTGCAGATTTGGTGATAATGCCATTGTGCACGCCTGTCTGTTTGCAGCCTCTGCTGCTCTGAACCGAAATAACCCGAGATCGTCGTTTTGCACGTATAAAATGGAATTATACAACATTGTTTCACTACATGTATAGCATTTGATGATACATGCAATCAATAGATACTGAGTCACATATGTTAACTAGAGAATGATCCCATAAAACAATATTGATCAAGATTTGCATCGAAGACTCCCATAGCCATGCAGAGGAGATAATTTATACATGCAACCCCATTGAAACGAAAAGTCCTACTGCAGTATATAACACTTTTTTTGTGATATTTCATCTAGTTCTAAACGTCTATGATGAGATGTATGTTAGTTAATTTTAATTATTTGTTTTGATTTGAAGTTGTGGATCTGGGGATGGCGCCTTTGTGTACGCATGTTTGTTCGCGGCCTCTGATGCTCCGAGCCGAACGACGAATGCGCGCTTTGGGGCGGCGTCGTTAATGCAGCATTTCTGGAACAATTGTTATAAAATGACCTGGTAAAGGGAATTATACATGCATATTTTATAAGAAGGACTCCAACTATTTACGGTAATTATTTTGAGATGCAGCGCACACTTTCATTGAAAATGGCATTACTTGAAAATATACTTTTGAATCACCGTATATTCAGCATCATAACGTTCCCATTTGTATCCTTTCAAATTTAAATGCTGTTAAGTTAATTTTGCGTATACAATCAGCTACACCGCAATTATATATTTTGATTTGTGTAAAAAATAATGCTGTCAAGCTGGTTAATTTTTCATATGATACAATAAAAGATTACCTGTCTTAATGTTATAATAATATTTACTCGCTCACAAGATCGAGTTATGGAAATTACCCAGAAATCATTAGCCAGAATACCAAGCCATCTCATTGAATTCATGCCTGCATGCATAAGTGGAATCAATTCATTTCAAATTAACAATGAACATGCATCTGGTGAACATTCGAAAATGCAAATGTGCCCACATTCGCCGGCAGCATTGCATGATCACAGAGCAGTTGAACTCACGAAGAACGCAGCTCATGTGTTAGCTAGCCCATACGAAGTAAGCAGCAATTTGAAATGTTGAATAACTAGGGGACCACTAGCTGTAAGTAACTATGAGTACTGAGCAGTAAGCAGTGATACCGTTGTTTTTGCTTATAATATACAGTATGCCACTACCTCCCCTATACAATAATAACTGCTTTTGTATGTGAGTATGGAATCCGAGGAATTTGAATAATGATATGGTATAAGTCTAAGTCATGTCAACGTCAGTCGATTAATATTTCCAAGTCAGTCACATTTCGAATAACTCGAAAGCATCTACTACTAATATATAACCCTTTATAATCATAACCTGGCTTGCCCTCGAAATCATAACGTATTGCTTCGTGGCCATCGAAATCTGCATTGCACGATTTCACTCGAATCTCTTTCCATTCGGATGAGTCACGTTTTGGGTAGCTTACGAAATGATTTTGAGTTGGGCTATTTCTCAACTCTGCTCTGATCTGTGAACACTGAATTGCTGCGGGTGAGTTCTGGTTGAGAATTCTGCAAGATGGTTTTTTATCAAAAGCGTCATTCTAATTTGAGTCGATGCTTATGAGACAAATTGACTCAATTGAGAACTCATTTTTTACTAGTAATACTTTAAACTTAGCATAGCACAGATTCTCGGGCGAGGTCTGTATACCTCGCCCGACGGTAAACCGCTTCTTTTTGCGTCTACTGGCAGCGAGGCTCCACACTCAGCCGATTGCATGATAAATATAGACATATTATCCGACAAATCCTTGTTTTTAAACCCGCCAGACATTAGATGGTATATTTATGCTCCAAGAAAAAACAATATGAGCCAGTACCATCATGTCGAACTTACATTAATTAAAACCCGCAACAAAATATCACTTCGTGAAGAAGTAAACAAACGCCATTTTGCGAGTGACGTCACTCAGCGCATGCGCACTGCATTGTAAACAAGCGCACATGCTTCACTTTCCCGCTCAAACTTCTCTCACGACTTTCGAATGAAAATGAATAAAAAATTTCATATACTGATTGGTGATGCACAAAATATTGCGTGTTAATAATTAATACGTATTCCTTTGTGAAGACTCGGTATAAATTACTTGCGCAACTGCAAGGGAAGATAGGCCGCATGTTGAACTGCTTTGCGCGGGAAAATTGTATGCGCATGCGTGTATGTTTACTTCGCACTACGCAGGCGCAGTGCTCTGGTTTATTTATAACACGTGGGGAGCAGGTCATGTGACACAACAATCGGAAAGCGGAGAGAAACCTGTAAAGTCACTTTTTTTCGTTGCGGATCCAGTTTAAGTAGGTTTATGGTACTGGTTTCGAACAAAATTTAGTACCAGCGTCTACCTGTTATGGCTCTGCAGACGCTGGTGCCTTCATAAATATAATTACAAGCGTGGAATTCTAGAAGTCGTGGTTCGCGAACTGGAGTTTAATGCGTTTACCGTACAGCGAGACCCATTGGGCTCGCTGTAGTATGTCAGCTAAACTTAGCACAGATTCTCGGGCAAGGTCTGTATTAGTGTATACCTCGCCCGACAGTAAACCGCTTCTTTTTGTACTGGCAGCGAGGCTCCACACTCAGCCGATTGCATGATAAATATAGACATATTATCCGACAAATCCTTGTGTTTAAGCCCTCCAGACGTTAGATGGTATATTTATGCTCCAAGAAAAAACAATATGAGCCAGTACCATCATGTCGAACTTACATTAATTAAAACCGCAACAAAATATCACTTCGTGAAAAGTAAACAAACGCCATTTTGCGAGTGACGTCACTCAGCGCATGCGCACTGCATTGTAAACAAGCGCACATGCTTCACTTTCCCGCTTAAACTTCTCTCACGACTTTCGAATGAAAATGAATAAAAATTTTTATATACTGATTGGTGATGCACAAAATATTGCGTATTAATAATTAATATGTATTCCTTTGTGAAGACTCGGTATAAATTACTTGTGCAACTGCAAGGGAAGATAGGCCGCATGTTGAACTGCAAGTTGCCGTAATTGAAACGGGGATCTATGCCATGTACTGCGGTAATCATTAGGCCAAAGCACTTACCTTTTTTTTGGAGTCAGTTGACTTACTAGTAGTAGGCACAGGCTCTCCTTCTGATGATCCGCCTTTCTGCTTGGACACGTACCCCTCATGCTGTTCTGGGTGCCTCCTCTGCAGATGTTGTATTTGTGGCGTTGTCGAAAAGTTCTTCAATTTCGTGCAGCGAGAGAGAGACAGAGCTGCAAGCACTTTGTCGTTCTTGAATCCACAAGCGACGGAGTAAAGAAATCCCAGATTGGACTTTTGCGCGACATGATCAGACGAGAGTCAAAATGTCCCCTGAGGGACATGAACACACGCAAAATGTGGTGTTATTTGAGCTGCATCATCTTGTAATATATACAATTTTATTTTCATGAAAAAGAACTCTCGCATTTTAATGGTGATGAGTTACAGAACAGAACGAACAAAAACTAAAAAAAGAAAAGAAAAAAGGTACATATAGATAGATAATTTTATTGCACAACAGCACAATATAAGGTATTGGTGTATACATACATATTACATGGCATTTAATCACAATGGTTTGCCCGCTGAAACGAAGAAAAAAAAGAAACAGTCAAATTCTTTGTAAGATAAATTCAAATTCATGGAGCTGTACGATGGTATTCTTTCATATTCAATGTGCTAGAACGTAATCAGACCTGTTTGGCCTTTCTGAACAGGGCTGAAGAAGAAGTTCTATTTTCTTTCTCTCTTTCTGCTTGTACTCTTGGTCATCGTCAGTTTTGCTTATGGTCAGTTATGGATGTAAAGGATTAAAGGTCAAATTTTCTTGTTTGTTGTCATGTTGCAGCTCTTTCAGTTGGCATTGCAAGAGCATTTTACATCATACACTGTTGCCACCTTCCTCCTCTGTGAATGCAACAAGTCTGGACTTTATTGAGTCAACTGTGTGTTGTATAAAACTATAGTGTTAGTGCACCGTAAACAATCATTATTTTTTTCTCTCCCCAGAATCATGACCCTTGGAAGAAAGCACCATTTCCTCCTGTTGTACTCATCTCAGACCGGCCAGGCGCAGGCTATCGCTGAAGAGTTTGCCCAAAAGGCATTGGACGCAGGCCTCCGTCCAGATCTCCAGTGCATCAGCTCCACTGAGAAGAAGGTTCTTCATCAAATTTAACCCTTGTAACCTTGCACTAATATTTTCCGCTGACAGTTCTGGTTGGATCGTGAGCAATACGCTGTGATCATCACCTCGACGACGGGCGATGGAGAGCCTCCTGACAATGCCCTCAAGTGGTGGCGCCGCCTGAGGAAGAAGACCCTGCCTGACGACCACTTTGCCAAACTTCACTACGCCATTCTGGGTAAGCACGTCTCTGGCTTTCACCACTGCCGTTCACGTCGCTTTGTTTCAGGCTTAGGCGACTCAAATTACACCAACTACTGCAAGTGTGGGAAGTCGTTCAACGAGCGTCTCCTGGAGCTGGGGGCTCGGCAGTGGTTCCCTCCGCACTGGGCGGACGAGGCCTCCGGGTTCGTTCCCTCGTCCATCACGAGGCGCTCTGACTTTCTTTCTCTTCCAGATTGGAAACCGTTGTTGAACCTTGGATGGAAGGTTTGCTGAATTTAATGAAGGAACATTTCCTCGTGAATGCAGCCACAAAGGTCGATGTTTCACCTGTAATCGATGTGGCATTGCGTACATGTGATACAGAGAACCCCAGCAATGATCATAACGCACCAAAGGGAGATCATAACGCACTTGAGCAGAGTTCAACCGAGTGCAGTGAAGATCAGACCGTGGCCACTGAAGCCAGCGTTTCTTTCTCGTTGCCTCCTCTGAGTGAAGCGGCTTTAGTTGTGCCTTTGATGTCTCCTGCTTTCTTAGAATTTACACCCGTCTCCAGTCAGCCATTCGTGAGTGCATCAAGCGAGCGATCCGCTGTCCTTCACCACTGTTTCTTCTGTAGGATGAGGCTTGCATCACTTGCCACCAGAACAACGCAACTCTGCCGTCAGCTGAGACGGCTTTGTCGCGCGTGACTGTCACGAAATCTTACGTCCTGACATCGGAAGATGCCCTGAAAACCACCGTACTTCTACAAATGGACAAATCTGTGAGCAGTTTCTCTCTTGTTGTTGTCGTTGAATGATGAATTTCTCGTCGGCAGGGTCTTGACTGGAGCTTCAGTCCCGGAGACTCGATCGGCATCGTGTGCGCCAACAGGGCTGAAGAAGTCCAGGAACTCATTTCGCGGTTTGTGTCTCTCAATATTGAATATCTGGATTCATGATCTAATCATTATTCAGATTGAGAGCTGAAAGTTCAGCAGACATCACTTCAGAAATCTCCCTCTTAAAGGACACTAAGAAGCGCAGGGCCCGCGTTCCCGATCACTTCCCCTCACCCGCCTCAATACGCTACCTTTTGAGCAACTGCTGTGATATTCGCGCTGTACCCAGCAAGGTAGCGTCAGTGTGTGTTGCTCTTGTCACCGTCCTCCCTTTAGTCTCTCCTGAGGGTCCTGGTTGAGCATGCGTCCGATCCGAGGGAAAAGAGGCGCCTGCAGGAGTTGTGCAGCAAGCAGGGCGCAGAGCACTACCAGACGTTCATCCGAGCTCCCGAGCTTTCCCTTCTGGATATTCTGCATCATTTTCCCAGCTGTCAGCCGCCTGTTGTTTCCGTACTTGGTAAGAAGGGATGCACGCAAGAGCCTCTCAGTTGTATTTATTATTCCAG
>KB297391.1:184768-222989 GCA_000328365.1 Capitella teleta
CTTCAAACGTCGCATTATTTCGAGGCACTTGGTGATCGTTATGTTTTTCCCTTTAGACATCAATTTCTGTTTACATGACTGGTTGGCACAGCCATGGATCAGCTTATCAGTGATTAGAAAGTTTGTGTCGTCCGGGAATTGGGTTTGTTTGTATATGTCGCTGAGTCGAGCAAAGTACGTTGCGGTGTTTTCCGTTGGTAGCTGCGCAATGTTGTAGAATTCCTCCCTTGCTTCCCTATACAACGTTTCGTGTGTGACACAACGGGATAGTTCCTCGAGGAGGGCGCTTGGTGTGGAAACATCTAGGTTGGGTTGCTCCCGTTGCCTGGCCTCAATCAGGGACTCTGCATGAGCACCTGCCCAAATGAAGATATGGTTTATCTTCACTGCATTGCTTTTGGACGCTAGGGGTCCTTGGATGATCCTTGTGACCTCCTTCTGCCATAGTTGAAACTGTGAGTATGCGTTGTTTGACCGCCAGTCCACCTTCGTTTGCGGCACGTAGACGCAGTTGTCCATGATTCGTTGATGGTCGTCGTTATCTTCAGGCACAGACGATCCTCAGAACGCGTTGAAAGTCGGGGTCGCCATGTTCAAGTTGTGAAAGAAGAAGAGGTTCAATTCAAATGCTAACGATTTAATTGCAGTGTAGACTTATATACAGAATGCGAATGAACTGCTTAACAGAGGAAATTATAAATAGAATGCAATGAGCAAATGATGAATAGAAGGCAATGGCAAAACAGTGATGCATGATTACAATAAATAGTACAACATGCATAGTTGCAAGAATAATTTAATTTTAACTTAATTTTAATTGACGATGTCGGAAACCTATTTTAAAGGTCAACACACACAAAAATGAAATTTCACTTTTAGGCCTTGGTTTGGGCACAGGACATATATATTTATTGTCATTTGCGGCCTCAACATGCATTCTTATTTAGTGAGATAAAAAAATAGCCAAGAGTCTCCAAGATATCACTGATTTATCATCATTTTCCAACTCGAGGCGACGAAGCCGAATCGTTTGTGTTGATCCATAACCATAGCAACCTTTTTGGCAGGTCGCCTCTTGGAATTCCTGGGGTGCTATGACGTCATTTGCAGCTCTATTAGCGGCAAATGTGTGAACCAAACCGATTTGGCGGGAGAATTAGAACCACTGAATATGCGCTGTTCGTGACTCATTTATAGCATGTAAATGATATCAGGTAATTATTATTTTGCACTTGAATGATTAATTAGGCTGAATATTTCGTGAATGTGGTGTTATCTCGGGCATTATATGGTTGACCTTTAAAGTCGCGATCAGAGAAATGGAATAATGCATCCTTTGTCTCATAACCCATTTGCACGAGGGGAATTGAAGGCATGAAAATGGGTTGTGGCGCCCGAAATGAAACTTTGACAGTAATGCCGGTAGAAGTGCACTCAATCAAAAAGTAGCTATGCCAAAAAAATAACAAAGCTGCGTGTGATCTTGTGAATCATTACTTTATCTAACCTCCAAATCTCATGTCTTTAGTATTGCGCGTTCTTTATTAGGCCGAGAACTTTTCGAACAAGTGGAACAACCCTCGTACAATGCGTATTTGGTGTGTGAAGAATGTAAGTATGTGACAGAATGCATTTTTCACAGGGAAGCTGGCATTATCAATTGATCAGTGTATATCGCGATAACACGCACAATTAAACACATATGCGCCATACATAACACTAATGAACATTAAGAATATAATTATCTTATAGTACAGGGATATTAAGATAAAAAAGGGGAAAAATAACCACGAGACTTGGTACGGTTTCGGTGCGAAGGGTCACATCTATTTACTTTATTCTTATCCAGGGCCCAAGCGATATAGTTTGGTAGGCCTATAGCTGAATGTAAACAAAAGATATAATTAGTATGAATCTATAGTTTAGCATACTTAGAGAAAATTCGAATTAGTCACGAAATGCGCAGCATCAAATCAATAATTCGCTAAAATGGAAAGAGATGTCAGCTTCTGATTGGTTTGAACTGGTAACGGATGATAGAGGATGCACCCCAAAAGACAAGTACGACTTTTGATTGCCATATTTTTAGACAATATACGCTTGCTGTGGGCTAACTCTCATCAACTCCACATCTCTCACCCTCATCAACTCCACATCCCAAGAAGCCGCATGAGACATTAAAATATATATGAACAATTCTGCGGCCCATTTCATACCTTCAACACCCCCCTCCCCCCTTCAGTGTTACCCCATGATACGCGCATCACAATCTTCAATCGATGTGTCTCGATTTCTTTTTTGATTCGGAAAACCAATAAAGGAAAAGAGAAGAAAAGAAAAAAAAAGAAAAAGAAAAGTGTATCAACTACGCAACAGATGCGAAAACCAGGTCTACCGTGGATTGACCCCGATCTGGATGCCTAAGTGTGACAGCAAACGGATAGGACTGACAAACCCGGCGAGCTCAGGGCTATTGTCTGGTTCAAGGCAGCCATATGTTTACTGAATATGCGTCAGTAGAGGACGGCGACCGACCAACATTTGCAGAGAAACATTTGCTATTGGGTATGATATGATATCGGTATAGGGAGATAGGGAGATAGGGACTCAGATCCCCATAAAAAGACCCCAAATCCGGGTTACGAATATCCGGAGATCCGACTATCGCAGCAAAATAATGCTCACCCATACCTTGCTATGGTCATCGCAGACTTCTTGAAGAAGGAAAATGATCGAACTCAAGGCATTGTCATGGTCGGCAAACTCCCAATTTCTCGCCAAACACCCCCCCCCCACGCCGATATAGCAGAGAGCTGATTCAGAGCTGTACCAACATCATCCCCTTGGTCAGGGTTGAGAGCCTCATTGAGAAATTAGGCCCCAAAATCCTCTCTTTCGGTATTGGCGCATTAGTCGAGAGGACCTGGAAAATCTGACCATGAAAATCAACATTATTTTTAATTCGGAGAAGGCCTGAGCTGTGTCTCCTCTATAAGAATGCCACTTTGAGTCAGTTCCATCTTAGAGGAGTTTTACTGTATTTGTTTAATTGTCAGAATTCGTTATGAATGTGCATGACCATAAGAGTTGAAACCATATTTATTGCTCTGGTATAAACAACTTATCGGGTGGACGAGGTCAATGACCTTTCAGAACTCAGAGTAAAACAGGCCATGAAGAACATCAAGAACACAATTTCATGACTTCTAAATCCCTGGGTACAGAATATAGAGCTTTAAAAAGACGATATGGATCATTTAAGAAGTCGTAGATACAACAAATTTAATTAAAATTACTAAATTAATTAAATTAAAAGAGCCAAAATCAATTGAATAAAACTCATTTTCAATCGATCCCATAATCTTTGATGTGAAAATAACAGTCTGTTACTTCCTCCTTTTTTCAACTGCTCTAAAAACAACTTATCGTTGATTATTATTATCATCTGGGGCACGCACACTTCTTTGTACGGGTGCCTATATAAACCATGTAACACCCGACTCACAATTCAAATCAACTGATCACTTACCACCCGAAACATCAACCATGAAGCTCTACCTGACCCTGGTCGCTCTTGCGACTCTTTCTTTCCATGGTGAGTACACAGAAAAACAATAGGGTGAGGAAGAACACAACGTTGACCATTCTCTTCATTGCAGAGGCGTATGCCCAGATCGATTGCACAGAACTGGAGGATGGGGTGTACGGATGGGGATGCAAAGGATACACCCGATGTGAGGGCGGAGAGGGCACCGTTGTAGACTGCACTCCCGATGTCTTCAACGAGGAGATCATGGATTGTGATGAGTGAGATTATTGTTATTCTGTCGTCAACAACTACTGACGTATACTTTGGTACAGCCCAGAGAACGTCGGACCACCGTGTGGGTTGTTCAGAGACTGCAGTGAATTGGAGGATGGCATGTACGCCGACCTGCACCTCAACTGCACTGCATTCTACACCTGCCAAGATGGAATCTTCTTCGGACATAATCCTTGCAACCCTGGTCAGTTTCTATTATAAATCGCAAATTAATTGTATATATTATATGTAGACTTCACAAGGACAGTGTAATAGGTTCCTATTATGCATCTGAAGATTACACGCTATAATTATTATTGAGGCACTCTGAGTAATCAGAGTCCTAAATGTGTTAGTTCACTTGTTATTCTTCTTCCAGGAACCGTCTTCAATGAGGAACTGCAGGTGTGTGATTTCCCTGAAAATGTTCCCCCTCCTTGCGGAACGAAGGAAGAGGAAGCGTAACTCACTACACATGTATGTGGATTATGGCACTGCAGACGAGATACAAACATCTAAACTGGAGCATTTGTCTGAGAATCACAGCGATTAAATATTCATTTAATATTATTGCATGTTCTGAATTATTGTTGCAAATTCTCCAATAAAAAATACTGAACAATTTTGCTCACATACTGACGGATTTGATTGTATGTGTAATTAAAATTGCATTATTATGCATTATTGGGATCAAAATTTCAATGCTGTTTTTCGAAGAATCGTGGTGCTTCTAGAGCTAGTATCCATTTCGTACCCCAGCAAAATTATTGTGAAATGACAGATGCACTAAAATTGTTTTACACTTGCCGAAATGAAGGCTGGGTTTGAACTACAAGAATACAACCTGATATGGAATGGGGACTGCACAACAACACACAGGGTAATCTATGTGCATGCAAGTTTGGGCCCCGAAGCGACACAAGAACTAAGCTTCGAAAACATCGGTTTTTAGGAATCAATCTGGTTAAGATTGAAAGCAAATAGCAGAGAGAAGATGTAGGTGTATCGGAGTCCGACTCAATGTGGCTCGGACGAGGCAGGAACAAATGTAAACTAACAGCTAGGATCTGCATGATCAGAGCTGCAAGGATAGAGGGAGCGGAGTACTAGATCATCATCTGTTTAATGAGAAAACATAAGAAATAAGATCATAAATAACTTCATTAGTCTCAAAAACAGAACTTCATATTATATTTTTCTGTCACCTAATTTCAACGCTGTTGGTACGAGCTGTGTGAAGGAGACTTTAAATTGGTTTGGTCTTGTTCTGGTAGTGGCATACCTCCTCCCAGATGACAGCTCTCTGAATTGGTGATTCATAGGAGGAGAAAAAGTCATTGAGGATTTTTGGAGTGAACCGTTTCGTGCTTCCTTCCAAAAGTGATGTGAATGACTTCAGGTGTGTGTTTGCTATTTTGCATCCCGCTCTGGTGATTCTCTCTATTTTATTCTTTTCTTTTCTTTTTGCTCTATCAAGTAAGTCCCAGTCTCAAAATGGCGATTCCAGATTGCATTGAACTTTTCGAAACTCTTCGATAGAATGTCCATGTCATTCTCTTGTTGATGTTAGATTGTCTCAGCATTTGCACGTAAAATATCTTCTTCCATGCCCTTGAGCAGTCCCTGTCCTCATTTTCATTCGGCGTGCATTCCTGTGTGGTGGTCGTGCAAATGTACTTGTACGATTGTTTTTTTTCAATCCCTTTAACGGCTGCAGTTGGCGACCTTTTTGGGAAGAAAAGTTTGCAACCATCTCCTTTGTTTTCTTTACATTCAGTTACAGCCAATCTCGCCCACAGGCCTTGGTGAACTTCTGTGAGGTTCGATGCCTTTGGGTGGCTATACGTACAGTCTCTAAGGTCGGGACTTAAAATGAAATAAATATTCGTGATTTATGGGCAGCGCTTTGAGCACATAGGTGGATAGTGCGTTTTACAAGAATGAGTTATTTATTTATTAAATTCAAAATTGGAGAAAAAAATATAGTTTGGGTTGTTATGATCTTTTCATCCCTCGTCCTTTAAAACCAGTTCAAATCATCAATACATCCTCTATGACTTTATTATCAAATTATGTTAGAATCTGACAAAAACGCAGAATATTGAATGTGGAGTTTATGGAGTTTAAGATGCAAGGCTTGCAGTAATAACTAAAGATGATTAACATGATGAATATAGTTTATTTCTGAGGTGATCATTGGCGGGAAACGCTCCAGTTTCAAAGGATCTCGTTTGCAGTGCTATAGTCCAGAAACAGTGGTGAATTGTTCTTCTTTTGTTCCGCAAGGAGGGGGGACATTTTCAGGGAAATCACACACCTGCAGTTCCTCATTGAAGACGGTTCCTGGAAGAAGAATAACAAGTGAACTAACACATTTAGGACTCTGATTACTCAGAGTGCCTCAATAATTATTATAGCGTGTAATCTTCAGATGCATAATAGGAACCTGTTACACTGTCCTTGTGAAGTCTACATGTAATATATACAATTAATTTGCGATTTATAATAGAAACTGACCAGGGTTGCAAGGATTATGGCCGAAGAAGATTCCATCTTGGCAGGTGTAGAATGCAGTGCAGTTGAGGTGCAGGTCGGCGTACATGCCATCCTCCAATTCACTGCAGTCTCTGAACAACCCACACGGTGGTCCGACGTTCTCTGGGCTGTACCAAAGTATACGTCAGTAGTTGTTGACGACAGAATAACAATAATCTCACTCATCACAGTCCATGATCTCCTCGTTGAAGACATCAGGAGTGCAGTCTACATTGGTGCCCTCTCCACCCTCACATCGGGTGTATCCTTTGCATCCCCATCCGTACACCCCATCCTCAAGGTCTGTGCAATCGATCTGGGCATACGCCTCTGCAATGAAGAGAATGGTCAACGTTGTGTTCTACCTCATCCTATTGTTTTTCTGTGTACTCACCATGAAAAGAAAGAGTCGCAAGAGCGACCAGGGTCAGGTAGAGCTTCATGGTTGATGTTTCGGGTGGTAAGTGATCAGTTGATCTGAATTGCGAGTTGGGTGGGACATGGTTTATAGGCATCCGTACAAGGAAGTGAGTGCATGCACCGGTTGATCACAATACGTTGTTTAGAAATCATTTGAAATACTCATTATGTGACAGACTGCATTTTTCACAGGGAAGCTTGCATTATTATTTGAAAAGGGGAATTCAATTTGGTCTAAAACTATAACTGTACGCGATAACACGTACAAAATTATGAGTCATATAGATAACTAATGAACGTATACATTTTATATTTATCTCATTATTATCCAGGGCCTGATCGAGCGATCTAGTTGGGTATAGCTGAATGTAAACAAAAGATTTAAGTATGAACCTATAGTAAGATCGACATATCTAAAAACATTTGAATTGGTCGTGAAATGCACAAAACAATTCGCCACAGTTGAACGAAATGCGGCGTCTGGAAAGGTATTTTTTGTGCGTTGTTCAGTCCGTGATGAGTGGTTTCAATGAGTGATGCCCAATTTGCCCCGCGGACTGATGTATACGTTGTGCCGCGTCTACTCGTAAGGTACTGTTGTGGATTAGTTGGCAAGGCGGATGGTGGCTATATTTACCATGGGATGATGGCATCAGAGTACTTCCTCGATCTGTTTCGATCCTCAACTCGTGGACCATTATCATCATAGAAATATACAATAGTAACTATAATGCTTATAGGGGTCACGTGATCGATCGGAATTGAAGCCAAATTTAAGGAGACGAACAACTCAATGAAAAGTCGACATGCTGGTGCTTCATGCTATAAATAGCCTTTAATAGTCCCCTTAAATTTCAAACTACGGCTAATGGGCTCTTTAACATTGCGCAGTCATTTTAGTATTTCTATTATTATTATTGTCGGGTTGAATCAAAGAAATCCACACATTGCTGATACGTAGTATCGTTTATTGCGTTACTGGTCAAAACTGGCACTGTGAAAAGAGTACTAATGTGAATATAGTGACAACGATAATTGAATTATTAACCGAAATAATAAAATAAATGAATTTGAAAAAAGTAATCTAAACAATTAACATACCATTGTGGATGAAATTAAAATGTTTGAGCACGTGCTTTTGAAACGATGAGTAATTTTAAAAGCAAGTTTAAAAGCTTGCAGAGTTCGAAGAATGAAATGTACACGCAACGGTGATCGCTGAACGCTGTCTCGAACATCAATGTTGGCGAGGTCGGACTTCAAGAGACATTAAACACATGACGTAAGAAGGATTGTCAGTGATTCAGGGAACCAACCAAGAACGTGACGTATATGTAGGCTCACAAGTCAGTGATCTTTGAAACACGGTTCAAAAACAGATTAGCCAACTTTGAGAAATCTATCTGGAGCCGTCAGAGAAGATTTGAGCTTATGTTATGTTCACACACTATTATAATAATTAAATTCTGATCCAGACAGCTTCATATATTGATTGATTCACAGGTGACGACCGAGTCTTTTGCAGAGGAAAACTCGGACAATAATAATTGTGAAGCACTCAACAGTCTTTTTTTAATCCATAAAAATGATCGATAAAAATCGATATAACTCTCCAAAGATCCGCTTAACATATTTATCCACCCAATACCTGTGATTTGCGGCGGTGGGGTATCCATAATTAATAACACCGATCGCCAAGCTTTGCCCTTATACAAAAGCGTGAATGCTTCAATCGTGGAGATATGTGAGCCAAAGAGGCGGATTAGGATGTTTATGATTCTCTTGTGATCAGTGGATGTTGTTCTATATTGACCGATTGGCAGATTATCTGTTAACTGTGAAAGCGATTCCGGAGCTGACACTTGAAACAGACGACGACAAGTGAGCTTCGCGATCAGCAAAAACTGGTTGATGTGAAATATGGAAAGCAAATATTTACAAGAGTCACACTTTGGGGTTGCTTTATTGCGTAGCTTGCGCCACATTGTCAACACTTAGTCCGCTGATATCGGAGATCAAAGAGTATGCTATGGTTATTGTCACCGGTTTGATCGCTAACGAATTCAGCAGTATGGGGCCGGCGTCTCAGACGAAGAAGAAATGCAAAGCTACGGCAAGGGATACTACTGAGGATCTGTACAGGGCAGCAGTGTCTACCACGAAAGGCCTCATGAAAGGCAAGAACAAAATCCTCGCAGAGTGTGTGTGTGACAATTCGAACGAATCCGAATGGAATCTATTTGGTGCCTGGTGTAAATGTGAAAATTCGGAGTCAACGAAGTACATTCAAAATAGAAATAAGCGGAATAAAGAAAAACTTGGCTCTATCAAAAATGGCGCCACACAGACGCAACAAGTGAACGGTAGTCTAGAGAGGTTTTACCACTACCGAAATTCGCGCAAGTATGCCTTACACTATCGGACATTTCACTGCTTGCGATACCAAGATGAGACTGGTCATTGGCTGTCCATTGCAGAATTGGCCAACAGACATATCAAAGGAGCCGATGGAACGGAGTCAAGAGGGCTGGACGAGTGAGCGATTAATCAGTTATTAAGTTGAATATGAATATGCTACGTATATTATATGGAATTATCTACGCATATTCTTGTATATCAGATCATTTTATGTTTATTTTTTCTTTTCAGATTATTCTCCAATTGCTACCATTTGATCTCAGCGGCAAAAAATGCGCTTCCCGGGGCTGAAACGGAAGTGAGTGTTGTGAAGAGAGCACCGCCGACCAACACAGTGACCAATAACAGGGCTGGTCAGTCATGTAGGATGGAAGTACCCGCCCAGCAACCAGTTCGCTTCCAAAGCATGAGCACGGGTCACCAGCCAAGGACCAAAAACTGCAAAAGAGTGGCAAAGAAAGAACAAAAGGACAACAAATCGCTCAAGCTGCTCACGGTGCCCAGGGTTCAAAAATGGGTGGGCAGTGACCCTAAAAGGGAGACTTTCTCAAAGAAGCGAATTTTGTCCCAGAGTTTACCAAACTTGTTCAAACCCTCGGTTAATAAAACGGTGCTTGCGGACACGTACCGGAACGTGCGATTACCAAAGGTTATTGAACCCTCGTCCACACGGAAGACGGACCCTCAAGAGGAAATGAGGAGTAAATCCGAAAGCATGGTGAGGAAGGAAAAAGATGACAGCACATCATTGGACTATGCTACGACGAAGAAGTCGAGGAAATTAGGAACTGCGAGGAATGGATCGTGGGAAACGTGCAAATTCCGGACTTGAATAGGTTCCATCGACATATGGACACCACTTGCATTTACAATGATGTTTATGTCATGAATAATTATTATGGTCACATGAATAGTGCTTCACATTGTTTTATTCAGGATTTCATTGGGA
This sequence comes from Capitella teleta, assembly GCA_000328365.1. Lineage (NCBI taxonomy): Eukaryota > Metazoa > Annelida > Polychaeta > Capitellidae > Capitella > Capitella teleta. The sequence continues at coordinate 194,893 of KB297391.1, forward strand.
ATTCATCAAGTCGTGAATTTTATCATCAACGATGTGATACCCGGAGAAGTGGAAGTATTTATTCGTCATTCATTGACATTGGTATTATGTCGGCCAACGAACGATGCCATGGGCTAGCTGCAGTTCTAGAGTTGATCGAATAGTGGACTGGTGTTTTTTGTAGGGCACACTATTTTGCCATGCTTGTGTGTCCAGACTATTCCAAACTATTCATTCACTGTGCAAACAGATATTGGTTACCAATACAGGTGTTCTCCTTTCGTGCTCTCTGCAATTTCAGAGGGTTTGAACATTTTACAATCAGACTATATTTTATTTTATTTTTATTTTATTCATTAAGCTTCATGCATGCAAATATAGACAATAGACATGACATGACTTAGTGCATGACGCGTGGGGTGGTTTAATTGAACCTTCATTGAATGCAGGGACGTTGTTTCAAGAATTGCAGCACATAACGTCATGATTAGTTTATATTAATATATTGTTAAAAATTCTGCTGTAGTGTAAGAGAGAAAGAAAATGTGATCGCAAAAATAATGATACACGCTGTTGGAAGCCTGTAGCAGACACTTGGGAATTTTTCGGTCCGTGGGATCCAACGATAGCGTTTGCGGTCCGGTTGATGGACGGAAACGGTCTCGAGGTGACTCAACAGGATTGCCGGATCCAGCCTTCAGGTCGTAATCCGAGGTCTCTCAGACCTGGGTTGATTTTCCACTGTCACTATGATGGTGAAGCGTAGACGGAGGGTGAGTAGTGTAGCCCTAACACAGTTAAACAGCGCGAAACATGTTGTACAGGAATGGCAGCCTGAATTATCCCCATAGCGCACTCTCTTTCCAACGAGCTCAGAGGGTTCATTGAGAAACAAAAGGTGGCAAATAACTCGCGAACCGTCGAAGAAAAATGATTAATGTTCGATTAATTGCCATGCATGATTTTGGGAGATATCCGAAATAAACAACTTTCTTTGTTATTTGAACTCTGAAAATTCTTTTGAACCCATAATACAATAAATATTAAAGTGTATAGTTTCTTTTGTTGCTCAGTATAATTATAAAATAAGGAAGTATAATAATGTTTCATTGATTAACGGAATTAAACGCCAGTCCAAATGATAAAATTTGGTACACCAATGTGTACCAAAAGGGATGGGGAACTAAATTTTAAGTGACGTTCTATTGACTCATAGCACCAATTGATAGCATTCCGTGCCAAGAACACCCTGCCTGGATGCAAGCGTAAGGAAATAATGTATTCCGAATATCGGGTTTAGCATTGCGCCTATGGGAGAATGGCTTCCATTGCGAAGTATAGGAGGCAAACGTCAGCTGATGGCTTGCCGTGATTGGTCCCGTTCCCCTCGTGAAACTATCGATTTCAGCCAATCAGAGCAGAGCATCTTTGCCATAAAAGGACATCTTTGTTGTTTACGAAACGAAAGCGCATGCGTGGTGCACTCTGGCTGACCTTTTTACTGTTTCAGGATGAGAAACCATGGTAGGTGTCCTAGAAAATGCTTGTTAAAATAAGAAAAATAGCGAAATATATTTTTTTCGCGCCTGACTGGTGGCAAAATGATTATTCGATCTATTTCCGAAAAGAAAATAAAAAAAAATATCCAGGGATTTAGTCGCAGGACACGCTGATATGACGAGGCCCAATGTAAAAGATGGGGAACTCGGTGTTTCATCACAGCTCCTGACGTCACGCCTAGTTAGCAATATATCTCCCGCGAAATCGTTAGCGATGATATTCCTTGTGTGGGCCAGGCATAGGAATCATTTTGGTGCATCAAATAACGACTCAAAGTCCATTTTTAACCAGTTCTCCCTCCCTTTAAGCAAATCTTGACAGAATATACAAATGCGAGTTTTTTCCAATATACAGCATTCATGATTCTGTAGGGAAAAGGGAGTTTGGGTGGGCGCGACAGCGGCGCGCCACGAGCATGAGAAGATGCTCCTTGAAATCGACACCACATTATCTTTTGCTTGTATGTTCTTTCAAATACCAGGGTTTTTATAAATTCAATGAAGCATGGCATTGAGCTAGAAAGTCAAGTGAGAATCTCAAAATCTGTGTGCTTGATTCAAGCTAACATTCTGCCGTTTGCGGAAGAGCATTACAGTGAATTATTAATTAGCTTATAGACGCTGACAGCAAACGTATCAAGATCATGGAAATTTGAAAACGAATCGATATTGCCTCCTGGTTCTGAATGGACATTTACCCCCGACAAGAGACTAAAAACATTCTCAGGCAAAAAATAACACACGACAACACAACAACAGTGGCATCCTATTTGATCCAAATGTTAGAATCGACGACTTGGAACGAAAGATGAGAAAGACAAAAATCTATAAAAAGGTCACTTGAATATAGCATTCCACGTAGTGAAGAGAAAGAAGATGAGAACACACACAAACTGAGATATATGGCAGTAATTAAAGTACATAGTTTAATTTATCAATAAAAAACATTCACTTATAATAGTATCACACATTGTCAGCCAGCACAGACGAATACTTCACTGGACCTGCTTCTTTTGAAGTCCCCGACCACCGAATATTTCTTCAGAGTAAACACGGTCTTCTTTCCTAAGAGTGTCGTGCATCCAGTCCCAGATCCGTAAATTAAAACCAAAATTCACATGGAAATACCTGAAAATATATCACCATTAAGAACAGTGCAATCAAAATAATAATAAATATCATTTACTTGTGGTGGTCGTCATGGAATTGTGACGGTGGTTGCCATGGCCACACGGCGTCCATCTTTATACCAGAGTGATCAATCATGCCATAGTAATACGCATATAAGATACACATTATAAATGAGCCTGTTTTGAAGAAGCAGAGTTTTATACGCATTTGTGTTATAATAGTCTAAACTCTGACCTGAGTAGACAGGGAGGAAAAAGATTGGTAGGATGAGTCCAGTCTGGAGCCAAAGGAATTCCGCAGGATGCATAGCGGTGGCGGAGAACGCAGTTGGAGAATGGTATCGATGGTGATGCTTATGGATGTGCTTGTAGATGAGCGGGTAGTGAGAGGATTTGTGGGCGTAGAATGCATAGGCGTCTTGCATGAGGAAGAGCAGAACAGTGGAGAATACCAGATACCAATAACTGTGGTCATCTAGATGGTAATACATCTGAGTGCGACCTGAAGGAGAAATGGTGTTTCATGAAGAGATGGTTCAGCATCATTACGTGTTCCCCTGGGGCTTACGCTCACCTGATAATGGGGTGCATGTTGTATATAAAGGTTCAATAGATCAACAGCCAAGTACATGGCGCAATACAAGCAATACAAGCCCGCTTGATGGCTCCATTAGTGTACACATACTACAATCATTGGCGGTGTTATGCCTACCTCCATTCATGATGTAAGCAGCCAATGAGCCGCCGACTAAGCTGCCAAGAAAGAGGTTGAATGACCCCATTAAGATCTCGTGTCGCTCGTTCTCTGGCGTTAGAAATTTAGTCGGCTGGCATTTCCACTCAGCAGCCTGATGTAATAGAGATACACACAGTGTAATTAATGCAGTAGATCATCACGAACCGAGTCTCTTCGTCTTATGTAATAATGCCATTGAAGCCACCCAGCCAGACCATAGTATGAAACGATGGAGAAAGAAATACTGGCCAAGATGTACCATCCAACATTCTGCAGTCTGAAGTATTCCAACCATGTACTGTTTGCAGTGATCTCTTCCGCGTGTTTGGTTAGAGGGTCCTCTCTGCTCTTCCAGAAGTGAACAAGCACCAGCAACCAGTCTCCTGTGAGGTTAATTCAAAAGCAGATCAGAACGCATTAGCCATTAGCCATAACTCATTGAAGCTGTGGACGCCAAACAACCGAACATGGACACGACACGAGCGTTTGTTTAGACGCTTATGGCGACCTCGGATTGCATTTCAATGCAGCAATTATTCGTATGCGGGTAATATATATTGCAATTACTGAATTGCTCAACGAGGCCAATAATCAACTCTCAAGAATTGTAAATTGAAATATATAATAATGTATGCACCGAGCAATGAAAAAGAACATAAGAATTAATGATTACGACAGAACTTGTGTTTACTGACCTCGCATGGCCGTTCCCATGACAACGGTGAGAACGACTCCAGCGTAGAGGCTGGCTTTGTTGAAAATTGTACTCAGCACACTCTCACCGCCCATCTTTCGTGTTTTAATATCAAATCTCACTGCTTCGTATTTATACTCACCCGGTGTACCGAGGCCCGAAGAAAGTCCAACTCCAAGTGCATTTGCACTGAGAGACAGAGGTCAAGGCCGTATTATTATGAGATTGTTATAAGATATAATTCAAGTACAGTGTTGGTTCCAAGTACAAGTGCACTGATAGCTTGTAGCTCATATCTTAGAGCGTGACAGCATTATTGAATGTGTGACTTACATACTTCCAAGATGAATACACGTGCACTTAGTTGTGTAACGACGACCTGTGCCACTTAAGGTCCAGACAATATCCATAGTATATACCTGCACGTACGTACCCCGTGCAGCTCCAAACTCTCCATGTAAAAGCATATAAGGCTCACCTTGATTACATTAAACTGGCAAGTATTTGATCAAATTATTTGTATTGGCGAGAATCGCGTTTGAAGATCATAGCATGAGTCAAAGGAACCTGATGAATAATGACGAATCTGCAATCGATACAATTCACCCATCTTAATTAAAACGAGTTCAAGATATCCCTCTAAGTTAAAAAATAAAACAAATAAATAAAAAATAAATAAGATCCATACATCGAAATGCACAGGGACTCAACCGTATGGCGTCTTCGATTGATATACACACAGTGTGTAAGCATCATTTATCTTAAAAGAGATCATATTAATATCAGAAATTATTTATTGAGGCAATGAGTGCGATTTGCGGTAAACACAACAAAGAAATCCGAGAGACGAGCAACGGGAAATTGTGAAGCGAGTCAGGAATGCAGAGAGAACTAACTCAGGTAAAAGAGATATATGCGAGTGTAAACGGTCTCATACTTCACCCGTGCACGTAGTAAAGAGAGGTCAAAAGTTCATGGCCGAATTCTCGTTTGGGAAGGGTATAAGTGTGGGTTATGTATGGGTTACCTGAAAGTACTGTGTGTCGGTGTCAAAGTGTGACGATGAAATTACAAGCATTGCGTATCGGCGTCAGTGTGAAGAAAAGTAGCCTTGTTATTTCATCGCCATGCTTTGACGCCGACACACAATGCTCTTGTTAGCCCCCACCTATCCTTTACCTACCCTTCTCAGACGAGAATTCGGCCCACCAGTGTCTACTATTACGCTTGCTTATAGGTTAATTATATTAGCGGTGAGACGTGCTTTTAACATGGGTAACTTGTGAATCGGGAGGTTTCTCTTCGATTTCTTGATGAGACTTGTAGCACAGATCCATAGCAGTCTGTCGAAAGGGTGCGACACAAATAACAAGAATAACCACGTTGATTACGTAATTGAAATTCATGAAGAAATCTACGTATAGGATAGTATTGCGATACACCATACACTGGTCGACCGTGCCTCGATTTAGTACACAGAAATACATCAAAGGTTGCAGGATGACTTGAGCCAGCGTGGACAGAAGGATCAGGCCGCCCGCAATCAACATGGACAACGTCACCCCACACAGCTTCAGTTTGCTCACATAGGTAATGACTTCGGAATGTTTCTTGCGGTTGTAGCTATACGCTAACCTCGCAGCTACCAAGATGCCACACAGAAGCAGGAGCACCGATGGGAGAAGCCACAGCATGCAGTACTGCACCCAGAACCACCCGTCCGCATGGGCGTAGTACGTTGTACCCGCGTCGCACGCCCATTCGCCGCTCTCCACGTTCTGCTCGTACGTTGGCAGGTAAGTGACGTTGATGGAGACGACAGCCAACCCAGTGGTCACCAAGAACAGGCAGATGGTGTGAGAGTCGTTCTCAAAGATCCCACGACTCCGACTGTACAGAGCAAGTACTCGCTCAATGGCAAGGTTCACATTGACCCAAAGATGAAATTCTGTAACTCCGTATATCACAGAAGTGACTACTTTGCATGTTGAGTAGTTCAGAGAGCGAATGTCCAATCCATGCATGCTCAACATGTGGTCAAGCAGCCGCAGGTTGACCGCCAGGATGCACAGAGAGGCGATAGTGACTGGGTAGACACTGGTCGTCCGGTTCTTCAGTCTGAGCGCCCTCGAGAGAACGACGATGGTCGCCGCGTTGCCTATCGTTCCAAGCATCATGAGAAAGGGGCCAACGTACACAACCAGCGCCCACAGCACCGGAAGGTCCTCTCCCCGGAAGTAGCGCAAAGGACTGTGCTCCATGGTGGTGTTCGGCGACTCTGTAGAACTGGATGGAGAAGTGAAGACTCCTTCTGTACTGGCAGCCATTGCGACGCGTATGAGGCCCCGTGAGACAACAACACGCCCTTCATATATTCCCATTAAGACATGAATATCCCATAGTATTATTGCAGCTTTCCTTGTTCGCGTCTTCTGGCGATCCTGATGCGCAATGCTTTATTCATGGCCGTCTGCTTTGCAATGCCTCCTCTGTTTGCAGCGCATCTCGAATCATCGCTCCTTCGTTTGCACTAATGACTTCAAAGCAAGAGATACAAAATGGATTTGCGTTTTTCAAATTATTGATCTGCAGCGGTCGCCTGTTGAGCGCACGCTGGCATTCACGGCTCGCGACTGCAAATCAATAAGTGTCAGCGTATACAACTTCTGATCGGATCTTTTGATTTCCACGAAGCACTGAGTGACGGAGTCAGAAAGGAAGCAAATGAAGACGGCCTCCCATGCCTGTCTTATGCTGCAAATGCCACAACACAATTCCAGCTAATCGCTCATATTTTTTTCATTCGTCTGTTTGCGTCAATCTGTCACCATTTCGCTTGTGCTTGTTCATATTGTAAGGGGGGCATACCTAACGATGCCCCGCATCTTTATGTACATGTATACATACATACATACATACACGGACAATACTCCACCAGCTCTGCAACATAAAAATTACAGGTATAAATAGTGATAATCAGACAAATGTAATAGCAATGCAATTTTGATATTTTGTTTGTCTACAAAACTCACCAAGGAAGCAATTGATCATCAGCCCAGGTATATATCCTGTTGCATGTGCTATTTTTAGCTGTGCAATATTATCTCCAAACATCTCAGACATTTGTTTAATGACGCAATAAATCTGTAAGATGACGTCATCATGTAATTACTTAATTGCAAACTTTATTGGGTTTTGCACATTAATCACCGAGACAAAGTCTCAGCTGCTGTGCTGTTTACGCGTTTTCGATACAATTGCTATGATATTACGTAATTTTACACTTTGAACAACGTACAGCCTCAGAATAAACAGAGCAATGCCCTGAAGCGGCATCGCGGTAGATCGTTCATCTTTTTGTCGATGTTAGTTGTTGGTTGGTATTCTATTCATATTTTCCATACTGCCTCCTTCGCCTCGTAAGTTTATTTCCGCTCGGGGCTTCACAGCGCAATTCTTCATATAGAAAATATAATTTTCAAATATTAATGCATGTATTTCACATAGGAGAATATGGATCTACATGGTACCAAGAAAGCACACTCCTTTTTCGATGCAATTTTATATTGCATTGGAATTATATTACAATTATACTGTATTGTCGAGTCAGGGATAGTGTTAACTCGCGCTGACATGCAGCCTAGCGCCACATTCCATTTAAGCATCGGTTCTAATAAAAAATGCTGATTCAGCGATTGAGTATAATGACACGCTTGTGCTCAATAATAGCCAACTCAGGACCACTCTGTAGACAGCCAGAGCTGAGCCCAAGTCTTCAATCTGAAAATACACTTCATGAAAATGTCATTCGAGAATCTACGCAACAACTACGCAACCTGTATGCACAGATACGGGCCTCACAATCAAAGGCAGGGGCCAAATAGATCATGAAATAAAACCATCAATCCTGAGTTATCGCAGTTACGATCACATATCGCATGGCGGATGTATTCAACGCCCTTTATGGACTCAGTGCAAGGAAACGGGCTCACAGATTGACTTGTGTTGAGAAAACAGACGGATGATGAACAATAAAACGGATGATTAGACAATAAACACGGAAATGTGTTTGTCAAATAATTGTATAATTCGCATAGTGTTTTCCCGTTTATATTAATGTTTATTCACCAGAAGGATAATAATTTTATGCCAGTACTTTAGTGCTCTCTTCTGGGCTTCACTTGACCACTTTATAATAATTTCATCAAAATTTTACAAACACATTAATTTTTCATTGCTTTGACGCGTTAATGAGGTAAATATCGGAGATATCTGTGAATGATTGATATAGTCTAAAAATGATTTTGAATTAGCGCGTAAATCAGAGGTTTGACGAAATGCCGATCCCTGCATCACTCAAATTAGTGTCAGAGGTGATCACGTGACTTTGTGGGAAATTCAAAGCTCCCAATTTTCATCTGAGAGGTTAACCTAAGTCAAATTTCAACTTGCTGCGATAACGCGTTCTTTGTTAGACCGAGAACTTTTCGAACAACCCTCGTAATTACGTAAAGGCGCTGGTATGCTGCGTGGAGGGGAAGTCGGTTTGCACGTGTCCCTCCTATATCCACCCAGGATATGGAAAATCGATTTTGAGGGGTTTGTCAACTAAACAATAAGGAACACTATTCATTACAAACACGGACTATTATTTGGTAGAAAGAAAGGTGACTGATGTGAGCGTAGGAGTAAGAGACCAAGAACATCACGAGCAACGGACATAATATATAACCCAATTATTGGACAGTCCTTCTTTTTGCCCTCATATATCAAAGGCAAGGGACGGAAATAGACGCGACTGGCGCTCCTTCCAACCCACTTTGCTGAGAGCCTATTGATATTGATTGGTTGAAATGAATAATCGAACACTATGTAAACACGCGGCTTCTTGAGAAATATATACAATTGTACCAGTGCAATTGGGCGCTGAGGAAAGCATGAATAATGTACAACGCACAAGTAATAAGATAAAGGGAGATTATCATTGTAGCAACCACACACACCACGGCACAGTAGCATAATTGTGCATCATACAATGGAGATGCATTGTTTATCGCCCAATTAAGCCACTGGTATTGTTCATAAATTATGAATTATGGTAGGGTTCAAGTATATATTTAGGTACAAAAGAAAACCGCTAGTCTGTGAATGGCTTACTATTTAAGTTAATCCATGTTTGGGAATATAGCAATATTGAAATATTCAACAAATGCGTCATTATGCAGATGCATGAAAGCAGGTCAACCGTGCATTGACCCCGTTCAGCAAACTGACAATTCTGACAAATCCGACGATGCCAGGAATATTTCAAGGCAGTCATATTTACTGAATGTGCGGCAGTGGATGAATGCGACCAACCGATATTTGCAGATGAAAGTTTCATATTGGCTAGCAAGGGTCTCAAACTAGGTTTCAACAACACAGTGCATGAATTGTAACAGTAATCGGACATTGCTCCTTGAGTTTGTGAGAGAGGATTTGTTGATAGAGACTCTGCTAAAATAAAGCCACCGCAAGAAGGATAGTTCCACCATTCAGAGGAATGACGGGATTGTGTTGTCATGAGGTCTTTTGTCTTTGGTCCTTATGACCAATTCTTCGCCGAACTCGTTCTGCGGTTTAGTTCGTTGGTCGCAGGACGAGGTCGCCCCGAAATGTTACCCACAATCATAACGTCTTCGCCGACCGATGGCTCGAAATTGGGACCTCTATGGCAGGTAGATCCTGTATGTTAACTTCATAGATGTAGTATACATAATTATTCAATAATTCTGATAGAACTAGTGAAAGTGCGTTATGATATCGTATACTAGTACCCAATCGCCAACTGCATCCGTTTTCGTACATTATGACTTGTAGGAAAAGAAGGAATGCGTTATGATGGCTACAAGTGCATCGTAAATTCACATTTGTGGTCCAAGCAGAAGGCTCTCAAATCAGCTGATATTGAGGATCGTTGAGGAGCGTGGGAGATCACAGAGCCACGATTGCTGCCTGAACACTGGCAATTCTTCAAAGGTTCCAATCAAGTGCTACGAAGTGGGTATTTTTGGGTGGTTTCACTGCACATTTCCAGCATACCTAGTGGGTTCTCCAACGACGCAGGTTGGATGGTTGGCCATCAATCTCACAGTAGGATGGTTGGCTAACAAGTGAAGGGATCATAACTCACGAAGATGATAAGACGATTCTCGTCTGATTCATACGCTCAGTGGATGAAGTTCAGTCTAGCGTTCAACGCACATCAGCACATATCAGGTGTAAAACTGAAGGCAGATAGAGATACCTGAGATGTATGTGAGGTAAGCTAGACCCTGACACCGTACATATCAATTATGATGCACACAGTGACTTGTGTTTTTGCTGAAGCATGATTAAGCACAGTGGCTGCTCAAAGCTCAAAGCGACGGAATGGACGCATGTTTAGCATGAGAGAACGGCGATTAAGCTGAGCTGCAACGACGTCCTTTCAGGGCAGAGCAAATCGGGACTAATTAGCTCACAGGATGCGTGATCCTCTCGACCTCAAAAGGAGGATATAGACTTAAATCTGCTGAGCGGATTGCAACGCGTGTCAGGGGTCCGAGGAGAGCATTTCAAGATTTACCCGTATGTATATTCAGTACGATTTCGTCATGCTATGAATACAGATATTCGTGGAATCACTGCCGATGCTGACCCCTGGCGGGCAATGCAATCTCGTTCGCCAGGTGTACCTACGTCACTGATAAACCCTGCCTCAGTATGATGGGTATATGAATCAATGTTGATTTCAGACGTCTGATAAAGTCTCGGCATCCTGACGGCTTACACGGACATAATATAACGCTCATGGCCCACACAATGGAAGCGTCCATCAGAGCAGAGCTTTCACTTGCCATAAGTTCATCAGAGAATGAATGCTTGCCAAATTCTCTGCGATATTGCAGAAGATGCCAGCGAAGGCCCGGCGCCCATTGCGGGTGAAATGGGGCCTGTGATTGGCCCCGTGACTGCCGCGGGATGTGCGCCTCCTTGCTTTCACAATCCAATCGGCAGGATGCTTGCTGTTCGTATAGATAATGCTCTTGGCGATGGATAACGAGATATCGCGTGTGAAGGGGCCGCCGCCTGCAGCGCTGGCTCTCGTCGTCTTCTCGCCTCGAGGGCTTCTACTTCTGGCCTCCACCGCAGAAGCGATGACTTGCATTTAATTCTGCACGCCAATTGCCTCGCTGATTGGCCGTCCATTGCGGCAGGCAATCAGCCTCGTCCGATCCGCGGCCGCTGATTGGCGCTGTGGTCGCGGATTCCCTAACGACGTTAGACCGCTTTCTGCCATTTCACCCCGCGATGTTCGCATTGCGACGCGTTCTTGATGGCTGCTCTGGGGTCTCGACGCCTCTTGTGCGGATCAATCTCTTCTGAGTCTATTTCGAAGCAACCTATCGACCCGACTCAAACAAAACTTAAAACGTCCCACGCCGCACGCCAATGCACTCAATCATGAGCAATGTCTCTATATCCCCTTCACTGCAAACACCGTTCCTTATAGTTGCTTCCGTGACTTCGCCAAATGTCGGTCCCACGAGAAGAGACCTTCAACTAAGCAGCAGCCGCATTGTTCAGGCCACTAGTTGCAGACACTGCCGATGAGCAAGTGGACGAAGAGGGAGGTAGCCGTCTAACGCAATTTGGGCCCGCGACGAAAGCCAATTATTCGGTCCCACAGCTAACAGGGCTTCACACGAACCGGTGCAAGTACATGGCGGTTATCACTGATATGATGATGACGTCGGCACTGGCTTTTTACTCTGGCTTCCTATTGATCTCCAGCGGATAAAAGCGAAACGCGCATTGCTCGACACTAGGGAGCAGCAGCAGCAGCCAGCAGCGCGTTGCATGCATCGTGGTATGAGGAGGCGCTGCCCGATTCTCCGCACTTCTCCGCTGGCATCCGCACCGCACGCCCACACCGCACGTGAGCTGTGAGCTGCACAATGGAGACATGTGAATCAAGCGTGACCATGCAATCATCATGGTGACAGCGGTCAGTTTGAGTATTCTGGGAATCCTTCTGTCCAGCGGCTGCATCGTGGGCAATGAGTCCGAGTGGCCAGTTATGTGTCCAACCGGCTGCTCGTGCGATACCAGTCGCCGGAGCTCCATGTCACAACTGATCCGACGCACGGTCGACTGCACTGGACACGGGCTGAGGCTGCTACCGTCTAATCTCACCACGGGTCTACAGATGCTCATCTTCGCCTCCAATCGTCTGGATGAAGACCACATTGTCGACCTAGATCAGCTAGTCAATATGACGGAATTGGACTTGAGCAGTAATCATTTATACTCGCTCAGTGGTTTTTGTAGACCCTTGCCGCAACTGAAGCACCTGGCGCTCATGAACAACCAACTGGATTACGTCGACAACCGAACATTTTGGACCATGCCCAATTTGGAATACCTGTCGCTGTCTGGCAATAAAATTGAGATCATGCACGCAAACGCCTTCTCCGACATGCGCAACCTCCACACGCTCGATCTTTCGTCTAATCAGATTTACACCCTCGACTCGAAGTGGTTCAGAGATCTCGTGTCTGCTCGTCGTCTGATCCTATCCAACAACAACCTTCACACCTTGCGCGATTCTGGCTTCAGCTTCCTCAGAGATCTGCGTCAGTTGGATCTCAGTCGCAATCAGATCAACCACGTTTATAAAGGTGCATTCTTAGGATTGCCTCACCTGGAGGATCTCAGCCTCTACTCGAACCACCTGAAATCCGTGCCCCGGGAGGCTCTCCTGCAGCTTCGGCAGATATCTCTTCTTGATCTAGGTCAGAATCATATGACCCGAATTTTGCCAGGAGACTTTGAGAACAGTTCTGTTGCTATCTTGAAGTTGAATGACATGTTGCTTCTCAGGATGATCGAGCGCAAGGCTTTCCACAACCTGCCCGCTTTGGTTCGTTTGGAGATGTCCAATTGTCATCGCTTACAGTACATCGATCGGAGCTCTTTTCACGCACTGCCGAAGCTCCATTCTTTATTTCTGCACCACAATAATCTGAGTACCCTGGAGGGAGAAATCGCCCTCTCTCTGCCTTCGCTGTCATCCCTGAGCATCGGTGACAACCCCTTCGTGTGTGACTGTGTCGCCAATTGGCTGTTTACGAAATCTGCCGGCCATAACATAACGCTAGAAGACGCTGCAAGCGCCGCTTGCTCATCGCCGCCCGAACGCAAGGGCGCATTGTTTTCAGATCCGTCACTGCTCAGCACTAACGACAATTGCCCTCCGCGTCTGATCGGCCTTTTCGATCGTACCTACGATCCCGTTTTGGGCGACACCCTTCGCCTGGACTGCCGTGCCGTAGGAATTCCCACTCCGCAGACAGACTGGCTCCTTCCGGCACCGTACGCCACCGATGGCGTCCGAGTGGTCAAGGCAAGAGCCATGTCGCCCATGACTGACCACCGCGAGGTGGAGGAGACAGGTAGCCTGGTCATCCACTACGTGCAGGGAATTGACCACGGCGATTACACGTGCCTGGCGTCGAACACTAGAGGGCGCAGTGAGCGCAAAACGACGATTCGAGTGAAGAACATGCGAGCCAACGTCATCATCATGCACGTGACGTCATCTGAGGTAACCATGACGTGGAAGAGCATCCGTTATGACCACGAATACCAGATCTTGTACCGTGCGGCCAAGCCACGCAACACGACATATCAGACAATCGACATCAAACCCTACATGCGTACATACACGGCCAGTGAACTCAGGCCGTCTTCAACGTATGAAGTGTGCATTGCGGTGAAACACAAGCAACTCTCCATCCGCATCAACTGCACGTCTGTTGTTACCAAGGGCGACGCCGTTTCCCCAATTGGGGTCCTCAGCCTCCGGCGTTACGTCATAGGTGGAGTCATCGGCTTGCTCATCGTGACGCTATGCGCTGCCTGCGCGATCACTTACCTCGTGAAAAAATACAACCAGAGGCGAAAGGCGCAAGAAGAGATTTTCAGTGACAACCTGTCGCATTTGTTCCTCGCTAGCATGGACAGCATGTCCGACATTACGCCAATCACCTTCGAGAACCGAGCGGCGGAGATCTTTGATGATGACGACCTGGAAGAGATCCGGTCGACGGCGTCTATGGCTCCGATTAGTTCAATGCGCTGTTAATGTCAGTACCGCTCATCATTCCATCTCATCCACATGTTCTCCATTCTGTTTCGTTGAATTACACTCATTGACATAATGCATACGCTGTTTCCCATGTTTTCGATTTCGTTCAATTGGGCTATATTATAGAGGCCATTTACAACACAATTTGTAAGCAAGATGTTTCTCATTTCTTTAACGTCTGCCTATATTTCTACTCCCACATCTCTTAGTACTCTCACTGCGTTTGTTGTTCAGCGAAGGAGTTTCCCGCCATCTGGAAAATATCCGACTTCATTATTCCACCGGGTGGTTTCACTTGGTCGGCGGCTGTTTGCACAGCATGCATTTCATGATGAGACTCTGCAACCCCCAGCCGACGTCTGTCTTCAAGCCCAATGCTTTGCAGACGGCTTCCTTGATAACTGACGTGATAATATAAGATCTCACAGCCACTATCTGATGTATGACTTGCTTCTTTTTTTTTTTCTCTTCTTATTCTGTTCTTTTCGAGGGTTCGTATACATAATGCACGCCATCTGGTACCATAAGTTCATTTTTCTTTACACGGCGACAGAAGAAAAGAGGGGGGGGGGGTGTTATTGCGCTCAATCAAAGCCCCTGTATCACTAAACAACGCATATTATGAGTACATGGCCCTGCATATTGGATGCCGCTGCAGCGGGGTCGCGCGCAAAACAAACTGCTTTTTCTGCCGAAATCGCACCCCATCTGTTATTCACTCTTGAGCAGTGTGGAACTGGTCATAAAAACGCGGCTCTGGTTGCTATAACGACGCCGTAATAGCGTTGTTAGCCGCGCATCACGAAATCTATCCTCATTACGTGCGATCAGACGCGATCTGTCAGGCCAACCACCTAACAGGACTCCGCGAAACGTGGCGGGAATGTCGGCGCATACAAGAGAAGAGGATTCCGTCATGAAGCAACGCTTGGCTCAGTCGGCTGATTGGCCTCTGATGCAACACCTTCTCAGCTATTGAGCCGCTGCTTGCTGCTTGCAACCGGGGCGCTGATCACGAAGGGAATCATTCGGACTCCAATCAAACCATTGAAAATTGCCAACAGGGTGAGAATGCCTTGTGTTGATCGGAAGACAGGTGTATGGTAAGCTGACCAAGAGATTCATGGTTGAATCTCATCTTCAACGTAATCTCAAAGAGGACCTCTTGTTCATTTTGGAACCTCTTTAGATTGATTATATGGTTGCGAAAAGACAGTTTTATGGAACAATTCGTCCGATATGAAGACAAACTTGAATAATGCTTTCTCAGTCAAACATAATAGCTCAAACTGTTTGTGAAACGTTGTGAGCAGTAGTGATGACTTCACAACCAATCGAACGAGACATGAAAGCGAGAGTTTAATCGAACGAGACATGAAAGCCAGAGTTTAATCGAACGAGACATGAAAGCCAGAGTTTAATCGAAAGAGACATGAAAGCCAGAGTTTAATCGAACGAGACATGAAAGCGAGAGTTTAAACCTCTAAAATTGATGCATCTATAGGCATAAGCCGAAATCAGGTGCAATTAATGCTTTAGAATTGGTCGGTTAAAAAGTGTATTAAATATATTTTGCCCAATGGGGATACATTTTCTGTCATTTACTGAACTATTTCAAAACAATCAGACATCCTCTTGAAGTAACCCTGATGCAAATTACTTCCGATCATAGGATTTGAGTATGTGATGCTGCTGAATCTCACGGTTCGCCAGGAAATTAACAGTCGGGATTTGCATCAAGCTCGTCGTCCTCCAAAGGTTCTACCTGGACATGAAAATACGCAAAGCTCTAATCCAAGTTAATTAACCATGATAAAATTAGAACTGGATGGTGGCAACGGCGCCATAGTACAACATAAATCAGTTTCTATATTTGTGAACATAATCTTGCAGCTTAGCCTCCTCGTCGATTATAATTGGAAGCGTGTGAAAGCGGTGAATGGCACTTCCATTTCCTCCTCGTCTCTCACCGATTGCATGCTTCACTTGTCCATTTCAGCTTCTCCAGGTGGAAGAAGGAAATTGCTGGAATCTCGTTAAGACCCAACTCTGACAACTTGGGCAGCCGGCCGCCAATGTTCTGTGATCTGCTCATTGCGTTCAGAATGCATAACAGTGCGATCATCTTTCCATAGGTGTGCGCTATGTATGCTCTGAAGTTTTCTACTTGCGTTTGCTTGTAAATCAAGCATTCTGTCTAAATACGTTTTGCCACAATATTGTTTGTGGGAGCCAATATTTTTCCCTTGAACCAAAGAGTGCAATGTTCATGCAGTATACTTGCGGGTGCATGAAATAACTCCCGATATAAGCCTTGTGATTATTTATAACATCTAGTCACTGCAGTTAACCTGTTGCCATTCATTCAGCCGTAACCGACTCAGTCTTACAGAACCGTTGCCCAGCAACCAGTGGTTGTGTGAATACATTAAGGATCCCACAACTGACTGCGATCAACGGCGTTTCTATGAGATGTGAGCTGCGGATCGCAATGACCGCATGAATTGGCAAAGGCATGAATGTTGCATGGAGCTGGCCTCCCATTATCGCCATTGTTATATGTCATTTGCTTACATCTCTGTATATATGCGATCGGGCGATGCTATTACATGGGTGTTCCCATCATGACTGCGATCTTATTTCACAATTTACGACAAGATCGTTATTATTTTATGATATTTTACGATGATTTTCTGGTCGTAAATATTATAACTGAATGGAATTGAGGTCTCATACAACATAAGAAATACGTATATTTGCCGACACACAGCAGTAGAATGGCACATGTAGAAGGTACATTATATAACATATTGTTGCAGACGCCCAAGTGGAGTGCAGTCCCTGATAATGATGGCAACAAAACAGATAGCTAACCAGGTGCCACGTAATTGTGCCTGCTACCTGGAATGAACACCATAATCATGACCTCTGAACTCTGTAAGAAGAAGGGAAAGGTATCGCAAGGCTTGAGGCTAATTGAGTGGCTCTAAAATACACAATACACAATGCACACACTATTCGACATTTTAAACCACACGAAAACCTGTGATTAGCGGTGGCTTATACCTGCTTTTAATTCACACCAAATAACTCTCAGTCCTTTTACTGGGGAGTGGTGGTGTACACCCTCAGAGCTCAGAGGCGAAGGCAGACTGATGTAAAACTTTTATTCTAATAAAATCAATATACATGTGGATACACAATTAATGTACATAAGAAGGTAAAAAGTGCAAAATAGATTTACAGGCTTACACAGTTCACGCAGAAATCACTTTTATTGAGGTCACCCCAGTTTAATTTAATTTCTAAATTTGTTTCTCTCATAAATCACGATCATATAGCGAGGTTTTCTTTCTGTTTTTCATTCTCAAAATCAAGAGATGGACATGTAACCGAATTAATTAACAGGTGCAAGAGTTAATTAGGATCTGGTGGGTGTTAGCTTAAGCTCGTACACAGGTTAGCAGTTTGGCAAGATGCAATTAACAATGTACTGCAAACGAAAATTAAGAATTTCAGTGAGAGTGTTTCTATTATTATCAATTATTATTTTTGGTGTATCATAATCGATTTCCGACCTTAAAAATAAATCTCGAATTTATTCCTGATAAAAGTTATGAATGGATAGTGAAGGATGTCTTAGCGATCTTGAGTATGTCATGCATTAAACAATTCCTACCTTGGGTTTCTCGCCCACAAGTATTGCAGATTGACATGCCAGTCAGCCCAAAAGCCCCAAGGGTCCAGAAGATATCTGGAATTGAGTGTCATTCTTGGTTGCACATATAAGTCTGACCGAATAAAGAATATCGTCCTTATTTTGAATCTGCCCCAAGCATTCTCCGACCTCATCTCACCCAGCAGGTCATCTCAACAATCCTGTTTTCTACGTCACTCAAAGATGTCATTGAAGGGTGTTTTTACTCTGTTTTGGAATCAATAGAACGATGAATCGTCGCTTCAGCCGAATTGAAAGGAGCGGCGCACGTGGAGTTGACAGCAGCAGACATCCGTATCACGTGACCTGGGAATCGGGTCAGATATGAAAAAAAGAGGATCAATTCAGCAAAGCTGCGATTGTGCGTGAGTTTCACCAACACTAGCCTAGCCTGTCTTGGTTCGAATTGAGACTTCCACGTTGTCTATTATCACACTGCTTCCTTCAAGCCCCGCTATTCACGATTAGAATTAAAGTAATAAACACCCCTTGTGTACCATCGACACAGACTGCAGCAAACCAAAGAACATATTTCCTTGTGCAAGTAAGCTTAGCACATAATCTGGTATAAGATTGGAAGCTCAATCATGGTCTTGTTTTGGCTGGTATGCGTGTACCTTGCGGAAATCAAGCAGCGATTTTTCAACGCGGATTACGAGGCTGTCCTGTAAATCTGAGAGCAAGAGAAGGGGTTGGGAGACAGGGACGTTGATTGCACCGCTAAAGGTCAAGAAGACGAGCACGAAGGTCATTTCATGTCTGACCCTTAAACGAAGCGAGGCATTCACGTTTCGTGAGGACATCAAGTCACATTACTTCTTTTGGAAGCACTGCACACGACAATCAGACATTAAGCCGGCAGAGGATGGCTCCATCTTTAACGAAACATTTCTTTCGATTAGAAATGAAGTCAGCAGCTGTACTTCAGAGTCAAAAGGCTTGGGAACAAGCAGACGGGGGTAGGGCATCGCACGTCAATCGAGAGGGTTGGATCTGCCAAGCTCATCTCTCTTGAAGGGCAAACCGCTACACGCCCCATGAAACAGACACTACAAAGAAACGCTATTTTATACGAGTCCGAATAAACCAGGGATGAACCGATGCATGAGATATACTGAAGATAATAATCCATGCATCACAGCTACGGAGGCCTTTTTCGACCAGATTCTTTGCGCTTGGGTGACTCTAGGAGCGGCTACAATAGATATTGCAATGCCAAAAGAAGAGCTGAACATTGGAAGCGCTCGCTCATAAAGATGAATGCTCACTGAGACCCATTGCTGCTGATAGTAAATATCATTTGCTAATGTTTACAATTGTATGGGGCGCCGGTGACTGAGTGATAGTGCTCGCAATACAAGCATCCCAGCATTGTCTGACCCTGTGCGGCTCACAGCGATAAGCGAGTGACCCTTCTTGATGAGATCAGCGGTATTGCGCCTTGTGAGGCATTGGCTGACTTATTCCACGGCTGAATATTGCTGTTTATTCCGGCCACACGATCATTCATCACTGAAAACAAGTGTCACTCATTGATAGGACCCCCGAGAGAGGGTCGCATCCTGTGGATTCGGAATTCTGTGAGACGGACCAACACCGGGGTGTTCTAAATGCAAGGCGCAATTATGCATGGATTAGTCTACGCTAAATGGTTGGAACATGTCGTCTGCTTGTGTTGTTTTAGGATGTTAGACGTGCGAGCAGCTTCGTCGGTTTAGAATTACATTTCCAAGAATGTCCAAGCACGTGGTCGGAAAGCCAACAATGATCAAGGTGTTCTACTTGAATCCGATTTCAACCTCCTTCTTCTCCTTTTATGTGACACTTTCAATGAAACAATGGAGCAAATACACATCGCATTATGGACATACTCCAAGGAATGCATCGTCTGATGAAAAAAAAAAAGACATAATTATATGATTGACCTCGTAAGCACAAACTCCGTGAGTCCATTGTGGATACAAATGACCATATATCTGCTCATTTCGTCCACATTGGTTTTGCATCAAGGGATCAATTTGGAATATTTCTGATACTTTTGCCTCGTGAATGCCAACAACAAGCGGTTTGACCTCTCACTCGAAGCACCTGATGCGCGCCCTGCAGGCCCAATAAAGCGCTTTCTTTCAGCGCAACTCTGATGGCCATCAGAGCGCAATAAGACCCCAGAGGTCTTCAAACGTTCATGTTCTGCAACGTCATCATTTGCATGCGAAGGCAGCAGACAATCGGCGCGGAATTACCAAAGCCCTGAAGCGACCCTGCGGCTGCAAGCATCAAATTAACGCCACATTGGCAGCGAAGGAAATACATTTGATTGTGATTCTCACACGGCTCTTGAGGGTAATCTTGGCTGGAAGATGCGGAGGCAGGGGGTGAGCAGGGAGGGAGAGCCCCGATGCCCTTTGAGTGTACGACCATTCAGGTTTAAAGAAAAGTATTCCAGCAACGACCTAACGAGTAGTCAGTCGGTACTGGGTAACTTCGAGGGAGACTTTGCCAGTGCCTTGTCATTCCATGATACCTGAGGAAGGAAGCACTCTTATTGACTATGTCTGCGACCGACATCACTAGCTTAGTGACCTCATAAAACCCCGTGAGGCTTCAATATCGCCCTGAGAAAAAGGGATATTTTCAAGCCCCTTACCCTAACACTCGATTCCATGGTCTGCACAGCGGTTTCTTTGATGTGAATGATTTCTGTCAAATGTGTAAAAGGTATCCATGGTCAGCTGCATTCCAAAAGCCCACCATGTTTGAACATAATTGTATGAATGATATTACTTATGGACCATTGAATTTGCGAGCGCAGCGTATGATCAAGAATGCTTTTACTCCGGTATTAGTTCCTCTCTTGCGACCGGCGAGAGGTAAGATCGTATGTGGCATTTGGCTTTATCCCGGAAGCCTAAATTATTAGCGCAATTATCACCTTACAGTTAGTGCCATTACCTCATGCATAAACATTGATGCAGCTTCAATGGCCGCTTCTGAGTGCAGCTGTACCGAGAAGGCCACAGCGCCCTTAAAGGTCATAATTACAAACTCTACAATATGCATGAGCCTCTAAATTCAAATTTAATGACATTTCCCGGATTCCGAGTCGAGGTACTCACGTACAATAGTACATTTAATTCTACTGTTTTCTGTGTTCCCCAGATCGGACATCTGTCATTCAAGATCAGTACGTTGTCTGCGTGTATTGAGGGCATCTTCTCTTTTACAACACTGATACGCATTCACGAATCGTTCACGTGGTTTTCGCCACGCAACAGTTCACCGTCAAAGGTGTATATTTATTGGGACACAATTTCACGAAGGTCTCAGAAAAACTGTTTGGTAGTAAACACAATTCGTTTTCTCGTTGTGTGCTGTTGATTCTCACAATGGAGCAGAAGCAACGGATGGCCGCAATCGTCGTATTTGCTTCTCGACTGCAGGTTGGCGAAGGTGGTGCCTCTCTATTATATGCTTCGTAATTATAACATATCTATGTGTAAAATGGAAGATTATTTCAACGGAATAATTTCTAAATCGACGGTTTGGTTGCCATTGCTTTAATCAATTCTAGCATTTGTATGCAATAAGCGGCATTTGGTATCGCTATTCGTTAAGCTGCGAAGCGAATCAAGTCAATTGCTGTAATTTAAATTCACTGACGTAATAGGATTCAAATATGTTTGAATCCATCTGATAGACTAAAATATGTACCAAAGCAGTCACTGGTATCCGTCGTGTTACAATTGTACTTGCGCCATTCAAGTGATTACAACTTTCAAGCATATGCTAAGTTCTTTTGCAGACTCTAGTGACCTGTCATGTGACCTGTCATGTGACATACTCATGTCTAGCTTAATGATCAATCGTTATTTGCTGCTCATCGGGTAATTAACATGCATGCAGCTCGGTATGTCTAAATTTAGTAAATACAGTTGGATACGTACTTTACATTATTACATGGTGATCAGCATAATTCATTAGCATGACAATCAACTTGTTGCGGCCACTGCCAGTCAGTATATAACAGTTCACTTTACTGCACTACTGAATGACATTGAAAGACCTTTACTCGTGTGTGTGTGTTTTTTTTTTTCTTTTTCTTGTGAGATATATATTAGTATGACGCACATATATATTGGGTGTACTCGTATTCAAAATAAACAGGT
The DNA here is from genome assembly GCA_000328365.1 of Capitella teleta. NCBI lineage: Eukaryota > Metazoa > Annelida > Polychaeta > Capitellidae > Capitella > Capitella teleta. The sequence continues at coordinate 217,046 of KB297391.1, forward strand.
AAGACCTTCATCACAGAGCTTTAAACCACCCCAGCGCAAAGACCGTTATAGCTTCCATAAAATTGAATACGCTTGTCACGCCATATAATTATTACACCTGGTCAGCAAACGAGTCGTTTGTTTCATGGATAGTGTTGAATTCTCTTTCCCAGGTGACCTGGGCGAACTGCAGCATCTGTGACCCCCATGCGCATTTTCCGTCATATTGGTAAGTGTTGCTCTTTCTTATGCTTGCTGAATAATTAATACTTGACACTGAATAACTATTTTAGGGTGTTTTTTATCTGCGTACTTGGCGCTGCACTGTGCTGTTGTGGTGGGTTCCTCGGTTATCGTTTCCTCTGCAGAGACTCGAATGTTCATTTTCACCAATGGATTCAGCAGATATTTGCCCGAATCTTCCCAGGTATAACTTATTTTGCCCTCCCTCGTTTGGCTCTTGCTTGATTCATGGTACAACATCCCCTTCCGTTTCCCTGTGCACTTATTTCCAATCTGCCGTACCTTATGCTTGTCTATATTGTCCCTCCTTTTTATTTCCTGATCTCACACCCATGAAAACAATACTGTTACTAATTTACAATATTGTTACTGATTTACAATACTGTTACCGATTTCCAATACTGTTATTGATTTACAGTTTCAAACACTGACGAAGAATCGTCCGAGAATTCTACCTCCGCCGCACGAAGCGTCGCAGGTGGGAAGATATTCAATCGTATAATGTATATATCGACCTTATTGTGCTTTGTTTACAGTAGCCAGCACCGAGGCAGAGACCTCGTTGTCCACCTCGTCCGACCATCGAACGGTCAACACAGATTTTCGTGTTGCCCTTTTGAATCCTGCTACACTGGAAATGCCACCAGAATACAGTGCTTGTTGCGTCGGCCGCTCTAACGGGGCTTTCCAATCGAACACTTCGCATTCTTCCAGAACGAAAAGCAAGGAAGACTGGTCAGCTCCACCGCCATCATACGACGAACTGTATGGCCGACACGCGTCCCTCAAATCGAATGACGACGATGAAGAGGTAGACATCGACGTTTAGTGATTTACCTAGTGTTTTCCGGAGAGAGTAATAAATCTAATTGTAACATTTTTGTCCCAGATCTGCATGTGGCACGTGAAAATTTTTATTGGTCCGCCCCAAAAACAAACCATGGATCACTATCATGGTCAGCCATTTCTATGTTATGAACTGTTGGATCCGAGCGTAAAGCGGCGTCCTGGCGTTTCATCCGAGCGCACCATTGAGCTGCCTCGTTTATTGGCACTGTGGCGTTATAGATGGCGACTGTGGATCGGTTCCGTTTGCGCTTTGCCTAAGATAAACTCTCCGCTGAGACCAAACGCAAAGCACTGAGCTGCCCTGGCCTCATCAGGCTAAGTAAGCAAACGATGGAGGTCTGATCGGGGCGGAGATTGCTCCCTCAATTTGCTCCGTGTTGCTTCAAAGCGAGGCTGTTAATCAACATTTTATTGCATGGCTTTACTTTAGAAATTAGCTTCGTCATTCATATCTCCATCATTGCATTGCATAATCGTAAAATATCGCTCATGTTAAAAGTTTGAACATGGTAGAGCAACTGGATTACAGCCACCCGGTTCGGTCCTGAGCGGTGGGTTGAGAATCAGAGAGCCTTAATATCGAGATGTTATAAAGTATGAATGAAAGGGGCATTTCAGCTCGCTGTCAAAGCATTGGCAATGTGCTCGGGTGTCGACTGTTGCTTGTCGGGGTGACGGAAGGGGTCGAGGGTGGGAAATGAATCATTAATTCATCAGAATACACGAGGATCAATTCTCTCAAAATGATCAATGGAGTACCAAAGTGACATCATATTGATTTTGATTGTCGCTTTCAATGCTTGGGTGACGCCATAAATTATGCAACTGGTGCACACTGTACAATAACGGAGAGAAAGAGATGACAGAAGCTCTGTCTGCTGCATAAGTTATTGCAATATCAGATCAACTGGAAGTCGGATCTGGGTCAACTGGGAATTGGATAATATTGCATCTTGTTCATTTGGACGATCCCAACCAAGGCGGAATAGTGAACATATTCAGTTAGAGTCAGGTATATATGCAGAAGAAACTATAGTTAACAGTTCTAAATTGTAAAGAAAAAAATACGCATAGAAATTGTTAGATTGTACCTGAATTGCACATATACATCACACTGGTCTGTGTTTTACCTGTGTTGACGCCAAATGCTACCTGGAAGAAGATAAAAAGAGATGAGAAGAGAATGATTATTTGGAATGAAAAGCAGAAGAACACATCCGGCCTCCTCAGATCATCAAAACATCTCAAGCGAAGATAATGATTTCGTGTTAAAAATATAAAAATAAAAAATGATAATAAGCGAAATAACAAAGGTAATCAGAGACAGGTTAATTAGGTTCATTAGTGAGCAGGTAGTTACTCGCTTGGTTTCGTCCGAAAAGTCAATTGCGGAGGATTTGCACGAAAGGATCCTATATGGTTGATATATGGTTGATATATGGTTGATATATGGTTAATATTCAGTTGTTAAAACTCAAAATCAATCAAAATGTTCTTGTATGTGAACCATATTATGTAGTGCAAAAGTTAATGATTGGACACGAAAATCGGAATCAACAATGAAAGAATTACTAAAGGTTTGGGATATGCTCACCATTGGACCAAAGTTACACACAAAATATAACTGACATGCATCTACTGGTTTATAGTAATTAGTACTAATTACACTGACTACATTCATCAGCATGCTTTGCAGGCATCTCAGTGATGCAAACATTAGTATTATGCTCACACTGCATACACACATCGAGACTGAGTTGGAGCAGGCTGCATCATTCTGCTTATTGGATTATGACTTCGGCTGTCGACTTCCAAAAGAGCATTCGCCAAATGTGATTCCGTAATATGATTTGGTAGTTGGCAACTTCAAGGAAGATTTTGTCCAGATATCTCTCTGTTGTCTCCACATTGTCAATATGTCATTGCTGCCTGTGAATGCAGGGTGAATGTTGCCCGGTATATAACTGGGATCGATACAGTCTAATAAAGGTATTGTATATACGAAGGGCTGATTTGATTCGAAGTGTGCTAACTTGCGGGTTCATTCAATCCTCCTAGCACGAAACTTGTTAATGAAATTGTAGAAGGGTGAAAATGAGATTGACACCGTGTCAATGTTTACTCGAAATCTGCACAGAAAGAGCGCGCCGTCTGCAAATTCCTTCCTCATTACGAAATTGCTTCTTCAAGTATTTGCTTCAATCAGTCTAACTGCATACCGCCATAATCGGTTCCATTTCGTGCTAGTTCTTCATAATGCGAGGTACGAATTGCGAGTTCATCCGCAGGGTTCACTTTTCATGAGCAATCAGGACGATATAAGCACCGTGCATTTCGTCTTCTTGCTCTCAAGCACAGAGTGCATGCGCACTTCCATCGTGCGTCATGTACTTCCTGTAATTAACAAAACAGGGTGACTCCTCATTTTCTCCTTTGATTGCAGTTTTTATGACCAATGGCTCATGAGGTCAGTGCTGCTCGGTCGCACTGTGCTTGATACCAATCCGTTTGCTCGGGGGTTCCGAGGGTGATCTTATAACACAGTCTCGATTCCATAAGTACATTTTTTTTTTTTTTTTTTTTTTTTTTTGCAAGGAAAGAATTGTCATAAATGTCAGCCGCCATATTCCTCACAATCACCCAGTGGCCAAGGGGAGTAATTGGGCATTGCATCCCGATTAGATTGCTTCTTATTTCCCTCTGTGCAAACAATCGCCTCTGCGTCCTGCCCTCGGCCATGTAATTATTGACAGCAGAATGTGTTTCTATACCAAGTGCGACAGATCCATTTCGGCTCCTTCTGGCTCTCCGCTGACGTCAGGATGCGTGACCCTAATTTGCATATTAAAAGGGGGTAACATAGGCTGTTTTCCCCCCTTCTGAAAGCTATCTCGCGGCACAAACGAAGCCGATGTTTTGCTCTCGCTTTCTCATTCCAGACATCTGTTGAATCATTCTGAATTGCCTCTTAGAATGCGGGAGGTGCTGCTGAATGACTCGCACCTGAGGTTCCTGGCGTACCTGGCGATTGCCCTGTTGCACAACAAGGCACGCCGTGTGTGTGCACCTTGTATATGTACACACAGAGCAACAATAACATTAGACCATAAAAGGACAATAAGCAGAGCGACAAAGATGTGACCTTTCTTGAAATCTGTCTCGTGAGGCCATTAAATGTATGCTGTGTTGTTTCCTTGTTGAAGCGAGCGTGAAAAACCTTCTTGAATTAAGCTGCTTAGAGAGGCATGACCAGGAAGGAGCACAGCCTCCTCCCTGGCGGCGGATTCTGCTTCGGATTTATCTCCGTACAAATGAACGGAGAGCGGAATTTGCAGAAAGGAAAGCCCGCTTCCTGGGATGAGCGAGAAGGCATTTAAAGGTCCTGGCTTTGTGCTAAGCAAAGTTACGTGAATTTCAAGGCATATTTCATTGAGATCTCATGTCTGGTGATGTTTCCATTTGCACATACGAAAAATATGCTCATGATACCTTGCATTTACTGGAGATGTCTGATGCTTCATTTCGGGCGGTTGGGCATTTGACCATGAAGGTTCGAAGCCAGCCACCAAACTCGTCTCTCTCATGAAATGTACAATGACAAAAACATAAACAAAGCTTTGAGATTACACACACAACTTCCCCATGCGGACGCAACGTAGATGAACCTGCTGACCGCTTATTCTGACTGACCTTTACAGACCATTTGCCGACTGAAATGAAATGCTGATGAACAAATGTCCATCTCGTTCGTGCCCTCTACGACGTAATGAAATCGAGATAAGATTGCAGAACGTGGGTTCGCCAAGGTTATACTTTATTTTCTCACATGTTCATTTTGATTAAAGAGTGTGATACAAATTACATTATACCACTCGCAGCGAGCGGAATTGGCGATGAAATGATGTCCTGTAGAAATCAACAGGTTTCACACACAAAGTAGTGACGTCACATAATGAATATTCATTATTCAAATTACCTGCATATCAACTTCCGTTTTCCGCTGATTCAAAATTTCAGTTTGTGCTCACATCGGCGACTCTGACTTGGTTCTTCTACACTTCTTGTATTTTCTGACTTACTCCTTTTGGAAATGATCTATTCCTCTGGGAATCACCGATTCTTGTGAAATGGCTCTTATTTGACGCGCGAGAGAAAGCATCTGGAAGGTGGGCGAATTTATTTCATGTTATTTTTATTTATAATTATATACATATTTTTTTTTTCGTGATTTATTCATTTGCTTTCTTTATTGTCTATGGAGGAGGGATCGAGGGGGTGTGGGTGCTGAAGCATAGGCACTATAATATTCCATGCATGATTATGAACTGAACTGAAGAATTACAATCAGTTTATTTATATATATATATATTACTATTATTACCTAGTAACTTGAAAACTAATGACCCTAATTTTATAAATAACAAATGCTAAAATTGTAATGTGAAACATTTCATGATTGATCACAGGATGCAGGAGTGGAGTTTGACGTCCATCCTCTAGCTCAGCCAACTGGAGGAAGAGACAGTGGAGCAAGTATTAACATCAATTGAGCCATCGTCCCCCGCTCATCCACCAAAGCTGTCATTTGTGCAAATGGTCAGAGGAAAGACACGATGAAGCAGGTGAGCAGCAACTAGTACCCACTCGCATACATTGATTTCTCTCCATCTCTTTCAGGTGGGTGGTCACTCGCATGCTGATGGGAACAGCAAATGGAGCACTCCAGTTCACCAGAGTAAAACGGAGATTAATTTCATTTCCACGAACGAACTTTGTGCTGATTTAACGTTTGTTTCTGGCTTATGTATGTTTGCAAGCACTATTAAACTTTAGTACGCTTTTATCTTGTGTTTTCTTCTCAGCAATCAATGCA
>KB297391.1:224213-284988 GCA_000328365.1 Capitella teleta
TTCAGTTATTGAGTAGTAAATAAATAAGCTGATAGTAATTCTTCAGTTTTCTTTTTAGTTCATGATCATTCATCACATATTTTATGGAATATTATATGTAGTGCATATCCTTCGGCACCCCGTCCCTCCTCCATAAATAATTAAGAAAGCAAATAAAAAAATATAAATCATGAGAAAATAAATAAAAATTATATAAAAATAACTTTAAACAGGAAATAAATTCACCCACCTTCCAGATTCTTTCTCTCACGCGCCGAATAAGAGCCTTTTCGAAGAAGGAATCCATGAATTTCAGAGGAATAGATGATTTCCAAATGGAGTGATAAAACAGCAAGAACCTTAGTAATTAAAAAAATATAAGAAGTGTAGAAGAACCAAATCAGAGTCGAAGATGTACAGACGATGTGAGCACAAACTGAAATTTTGAATCAGCGGAAAACGGAAGTTGATCCTGTTGATATGCAGGTAATTTGAATAATGAATATTCATTATGTGACGTCACTACTTTGTGTGTAAAACCTGTTGATTTCTACAGGACATCGATTCATCGCCAATTCCGCTCGCTGCATACCACTCAGTGAGTCTGCTAGCCAATCAGCTGTATTTGCGTGATTTATTCGTGCATAAATAGCGCGTGTAAATAAACAAATAGCATAGATCACTCTTGCCATTCACCTAATGCTAAGGTCTCAAAATGCAATTACATAACGCAATTGCTGAATGGACGTTATGATAATATGCTGTAAAGATAGCTCAACTATTGCCTATATGTGCAGATAATTTATTTCTATGTTTTATTAATTTCGTTTGAAGCGCAAAAAGTACATAAAATGCTTCGATGTGGTTAAAATGCATGTGTTAAAAACAGGAGCAGATCAGATGTGCGCTTTCTATAAGTTTTGTCCGCAGTTATCCATGTTAAACGGTCCATGATTACATCTGTAGATGTTGATCCGACAGGTCAAAGGTCATTTATTCTAGCGTTTGTTTGCTGTATTGGCGAATTTCAATCGATTTTGGTGGAAATTGACATTGTTCTAGAAGGGAATACATCCTATAATACTATTAATTGATACTGGAGATTTAATAATCGTTTTATCGGGCTCTGAGAAGAATTTGTTGTAGGTTTTGCCCAGGTGTCTAACAGACCAACTGCGTAAAAATAACTTTTCAAAATGGCGCACTCAAAGCCGAAGCGTCACTCGACTTAATAGAGTTTGAAGGTTTATTTCGTGGTATAATCCGGTTAAGTCACTCGGAGTTCGATGGTTATCGTCAGATAAACAAGTTCTCGTGATTCTGAAGCCAGATAACCGAACTCGACTTCGCCTCGTCGATTATATTTGGCTCCAGAATGCCTTGAACTTGTGAACATCTCCTTCCCGTGACTTATCCCTTAAATAGATACATTCAACTCGATCTGAGATTCTCCAAATGACGTCACAGTCACATGACCCTCTATCCTGGTGTCCGGAATTTTAATTCAACGGATTTAAATAGCGTTACATATTGCACATGATCGAATGAGGTTTTTGTTTCATTTATTGTAAGCGAATCAAATTATTGCCACGTTGACAAAAGCTTTCAATCGTTGTTTAAGCAGCAGTCATGGGGATTCCCAGCGTGATTGACAAATTCTAGGAATCTAGTCTATTTATAGGTCACCGAGGCTCGTCATATTTACTTAGTGTGTTTCGGGGAATCCGTTCACGTGATCAATATAGATATGGAACTTAAACACGCGCGATGCATTGACATGCAATCGTGACAGCACCGTCATAAAATAATCGCTTCTTGTTCATTTAATTATTTCCTTTCTTGCGTAATTCTTCCTTTGATGTGCCATGGTGTACGTGTATTAGATCCTTGTAGGCGAATACCCTGTGGAATACAAAAGCCAATTTGTTCACATTTCGGTTTACCTCTGAGCCTTAGTGCGTGTGCTTCTGGTGTGCAATCATGTGGTGTGTGCTTCTGGTGTGCAATCATGTGGTGTGTGCTTCTGGTGTGCAATCATGTGGTGTGTGCTTCTGGTGTGCAACCATGTGGTGTGTGCTTCTGGTGTGCAATCATGTGGTGTGTGCTTCTGGTGTGCAACCATGTGGTGTGTGCTTCTGGTGTGCAACCATGTGGTGTGTGCTTCTGGTGTGCAACCATGTGGTGTGTGCTTCTGGTGTGCAACCATGTGGTGTGTGCTTTTGGTGTGCAACCATGTGGTGTGTGGTTTAAAAAATGAATCTCTTGCCATGCCATCGAATGGCCCAGACCACTAAGAGCGGCGGTAATGCAGCAGAAAATCGACCGCGGAGTGCAGCTCTGCTCTGTCCATTGGAGCTGGAATTCCGACGCCTGGAAACCGTTGATAAACGACGCGATTCCCTTGATCAGTCAGCGCTGAAATCATGCATATCCATGCTCAGTCTAAGAAAAGTCTTTCATTTTTATTTTGTTTCTATTAAATGAAAACTAAGACAAAAATGTACTTCAAGACCAAGGTAAACAGAGAAAGAGAGAGATGAAATATCGATTATAGCAAATGTCGATATTAATAATGGGGGGAAGGGAGGGCAATCGATTATTTCACTCTGACGTTGAGTGGTTGAAACTTGAAAATTGGAAATCCACATTGAAGCTACATGTACACAGATCGCTAAAAGTCACATGCTGGCGAGCGAGGATATATTGCGACAGGCGCTGTAATAATTTGCTGACCGATTGGGTGATATTCGCAGAGGGCAATTCCTTGGGCAATTTCTAAGAGATTTAGCAGCTCTTGCAGCGCTGTGCTTTGGCCCACTTCGGAGCAATTCCTTGGAGCACCAGGACTTCCATTAGCGATGGAATATGACTCTGAGGGAGAGTTTGCTTAATTTGCCGAGTTTGATCGAGCATTCTTCAGTTCCTTCTTGTTCACCTGGGTCAGTTCCACTGTGACTGCTTCAATTGCGGTTCACGTACTTCGAACAGGAGTTCCACTATGCTATTCTCGGGAGGAGGGGCGACTTTTTCTATAGCTTTACTTTATTTTTTTCGTGTCCTTTATCTCTGTTCCTTCCACACAAGAACACCCTGCAAAGAGCTATGAATTAAATCGGGAATAATATGTTTTAGTGGATCAAATGGAGGGTCTATATTTAAAGGAGGATTTAATGTTGCAGCGATAATGTGTACCTTCAAAGTGCCTCTTGCTGAGATCAGTTATTCACCAACTGACCATGAATAGGACGACACTCTGATCAGGCCACGTGACAAGCGTTCTTCCTGAGCTTCAATCTCCTTTCCGGTTTTATGCAAATGTAGGTCACGAACTTTGTGAGATTACCGTCATGTTGGATGGTTGCCTCCTAAGCGAGATGAAACATTCATTCGTCAGAGGTGAGGGCCGCGTCCATTACATCATTCCAATAAATATGCAAAGCGCCTCCTAACGCGAGGATGTGATGTCGACCTTTGAGAAACGACGCGAACTAAGTTATGCCTCCAACCCATGAACCAGCGACTCTTACGTATTCAGAGAAGCTGAGCTTTGTGTGCGCCTGAGGCCTCAGATTAATGTCGAGCAAATGGTCGCACGAATCTCGCCATAAGAAGAAGCCTTGTTACAAGCGGCAGACGAGCAACACTTCCCGGGAGGTCTTTATCCTGCGAGCAATCACAAGCAATTACACGACTCGTCCCCGTAGAGAGTCGAGAAGTGCGTTTCTTAGAAAAGCAAATACAGCCAGCGTGGGTCATCTTCCTCCTGTGATGGCCTCCAACTACTTTGATGCATCCTGGCAATGGTCTTTCCATCTCTGAAATCAGGAAATCATGCGCAGAGTGACACATCAATGCATCGAGCAGAGCGATGGATTCTCACTCCCCGGTGGCCGATTATCTTTTGCTGTACGTCAATCGAAATCGTCATTTTTTACTGTCCATAAAATTCGCTCAGCCGCCAACGAGCCATGCGACAATGCTTATTGATGGTTCGACCATCTCATGTGGATTATGGTGGCCCCAATTTCCAAAGAAAGCCTCTGTCTCTTGGCTTTGAGTGCTCAGTTCTGTTTTGTCCATTTCGCTGTAATTGACACCGTTGCCTGCTCAGCGGTCGTCATTAGAGGGTTACTGGCGTCTGGCTTACAATAAATGGTTGCACGTAGATGGAGGGCTGGTCGTACCAGAGTATTTCAAGATCCGCAAGATATTATAGTCACTCGGTTAATTGATGTTGCAAAGCCATAAGTAGACGACGTCTACCGAGAAGAGAGCAGTTCACGTGGACAACAAGACCTATTCAATTGTTACCATGTGGATGCATAGTGAATTAACGATGGGTTCATTATTAGCATGCCCGTTGAACCCAATGCATACGAAAGGTGACATGAAACTCAGCGCATACCGACCCATACTATCAATAAAAACAGCCTTGATCTCTTCACCCTTGCTGATATTCCCCCATTGCACTTAAACACCCCCTCCCCTGTGCTCATTTACAGAAACTTTACCTCACTCAGCTTTGGAAACATCACTCATATTTCTAAACCGCTTGATGACTAAGATAACAATCAGTTACCACACTGGGTTCATGTCCCCTCGTACATCACCCTCACTGATCAAACTCCCCTAATCTAAAGACCATGCAGGGATTAGGGGCTCCCTTTTTCTGGGGATAAGCCATCGATGCAGCCATTATAATGAAAAATAGCTAATGTCCATCTCGCGGCCGCTCGGAATGCCGTGGGTCCCCTTCCCGAGTGGATTCAGATGATATTCAATCATAATGAAATACCACTTGTTCACCTCCAACGGTGATCTCCACGAGTGAAGGTCAAATAACTGAGAAACGGGTTTCAAGGCACCCGAACGCAGTCAGAACTCAGTAAACCGGTCAAAGTGGTTTCCCATAGCATACGACATGAAACCGGTAAAATGGGACAGTGTCCGTTTTCTAAAACTGATTGCAAAAATACCGGAATATAGTGAACACGGATTAAAGAGGTTTGATTGCATGCATAGAGAGGAAATATGATTCGGTATTTGGGGATTTGCTGCGAATCTTCTGATGTATAAGGTTATACGCATTTGGCACCAAAACACTGTCTTCATATGTGCATATGGTGACATGAATGTCACTCTGTGTATATTAATCATTGTCTTCATTATAATCTCGGATTCTACCTCGTTAACCTACAAATATATTATATGATTTCACCAGATCTACAAGTATACGTGGACAACAAGACCTATTCAATTGTTACCAGTGTGCTCAGTATGGCCACAATATTGTTTTACACATAATTGCGTAATGTACACTCTTATACACATATACAAATAAAATTTAAAGGTAAATTATGATATTTTCATCAATCATAATTAACTCACTCTTTGAAAAATTCCGAATCCAAAAATAAAATTTATTAGATCGGTGGAAATGAATCCTGAAATGCTTGCCTCGGAAGGAGGAGGAACACGAGGAGCGAAACACATGCCCTACCAGTCAAGGCACAATAGAAGAAGCTGTCGATTACAGCGAGGGAAGCCCCACCTTCCCCAATCAACCTTCCGGATTCGCCGCCTAATCTACAACATTCGTCAGTCCTTTTTCTGGCGTGACATGACTTAGTTGGTGGCTTTGCGGTCTCAGCGGCGTCTCTCGCTGAAAGCGCACAGAGAGAACTAAGCAAGGGGCCTGAGAGCCCATTGTCACTGACAAATGAGAGGGTCCTCCATCAGCACTACAACAACACAGGTCTGCGAAGAATTTTGAGAGGTGTTGTGTCATGTTTCGGCAGCGAGTGGGGCTCTCCCATTGCACTCACTGTATTTGGAGAAGTGAGGGCAGGAAAAATGTTGTGTTTCTGATGAGGCAGTAAACGTGCTAGGGTTACGCGAAATCAGCCAGCACACGAGTGACGAGGACTGAAGCGAGGGCAGCTACTTGTGTTCCCCTTGTGAATGATCAGCAATGCGTGCATCCTTAGAACAATCGAGCATCGTGATGAATCACGCACTACACACGCTCCATTTACTACAACCCTCCATCAATTCCCATCGTTCCCAGAAGTAAGAAATATGGTTCCTTAAAAATAACAAGACTCCACCAGTGTACACGAGAAACTCATGCACTCGCGCCACGTGCTATGATTACCACTTTTTCGAAGCAGCAACTGATGGATTCAATTGTCGTTTGTGACTTTAATGGCTTTTTGCAGCAAGGGTTATTTTTGCTTGTGTGTGCTCATGAATTATTATTATGCAATCACCTCTGATATAACTCATCGAAGTTGCCTGGGAGGAACAAGAACATTGCATATTCCATGTGATTGAATAATGCACGACCTAATTAATACCTGCGATGCTAACATAGTGATATTCCACTGTGCATTAATTGTTTCCAAGTCAGAACAACTTCCCTTCAGGTATTGTTCACGTCACTCAGAAGCGCAGACGTCAAAACACGCGCATAAACAATGTGAAAACAAAGATGCCACGAAATACCAGAGCGAAGGATGTGCGAATCTACACCGCTTTACGCAATCCGATTAATTTTCGTTCTGCGATGGCGAGATCTCGCGTCATCCCGTTTAACTCGTGGATTTGTGTTCGGGTATTGGCAATCGTAACTCTCCATTCCGCGTGCCTGGTAAAGCCCCCTGTTGATGCAATTGATGGACGCTGGAACATTTAAACGCAAATGAAAGCATTGCTTTAAATGGCTGTGTATAGGCCACCGGACACCGACAAACCGTCAGTGCACGCTATGGTCATTGGCTGAGCGCCATAAAACAGCGTACTCAGTGAGCGCTGTGTACAAGGGGTCCCTTGTTGGGTTGATTCATGCGCTGACCATCTGGCAAATCTCATGCCCTGTGCTCGCAAGTTTATGATGAAATGTCATGGATGCAACATTGGATTTCATCCGCAAATCAAAGGTCTGTGAAATTGTAGATGTGCAACTTTATAACCAGGGGGGTCGGTGTCATGAATTATTGAGTTTTCATAGATCTTGGTTTATCGATGCAATCAGAGCGTTTCCTCCCCCTGTCGGCCGCCAAAGAATCGCGCATCCGGTTTCCTACACATAAAACGCATCATTGAAACGGAAGTGAGAACACTGCCAATTCCAACGCATGCGCTGGAAACATTTCTCGAGTTCCGAATCCGATGCCAGGAAGAGGGGGGGGGGGGTGCCTGTCTACGCAGAATATACGCCCACCTTGGAGGTCTGAGAGCATTGGCGGCTTCTCTGATCAATTCAAGGCAATGCAAGACTTGAGGAGTCAATCCATGCTACAAACAATTGATTTGCTGACCGTGTGTTCAATTTAACAAAATGGAGTCACATAATTAAATGACGATGTGCTAATATATAAGATCGCCACAACCAATAATAATTATTTATCAAATTTATCAATGCATGTGCATGCACACGCTGTGAAGAAATGTTGCATCGGAAATTGCTAATCACAATGGCGTTATTTCCATCGTTTCTATGAACAATGCTGTTGTAAATTTATTTCAGAGACGACGTTCTGACCGAGAATTCCTGGAATTTCTTCAGCAGATTACACTGAGGAAATGGGTCGTAGCAGAATCCCTGTGTAAAAGTAGAAACCAAAACACCGAAAAAAAAGAAAAAAAAAAAAGTAACAACCCCAAATAATATAGAGATGGCAGCAGCAGCAGCTCAGCGATTGAGATATCCACCAATGTGGACGGCAGCCTTTGTTGTTACGCGGATGATGAGTACATGATTGATGGTCGCTATTCAAAGAAAAAGATACGCGTTGAGCGACCGTCGTTGCACCGCGTGGCCTGTCAGCGACATCTCTCCTGCGGGTGCTCATCCATTACGACCATTGTTCTGTGCGATTTCAGCGTCTGAGACACGGTCGCCCGAGGCGCGGCTATGACGAGTTATATCTGTGATCGATAGCAGCGTTTATGAGGATTGTTCAGTGCATGCACCGATGAATACCAATAAACACCACAACGCCATCACTACGGCTGCTTGCAAAAGATCAGAAGCTGTTGTGAACTTCAAAATCGCCAAATTTGCGTGTAATTCATTGGTTGATTTCATCGGCAAGGAGTTCTCCGCCTTCATCTAAGTGAGAATCACGGAGAATGTGTCAGAAAATCAATGCTTAAAGGCGATTCAATTTGCGAGACGGCACCTGATTTCTGATAAGTCCTCCTTGATATACTCTATGACATCATGACATATGACCTCTAGTTGACCTATAGAGTTGAAGGTCAAGGGACTGTGGCGCCCGTGGGCTGACTTTTCTGGGGTTGAGATGTTCAGATGACTCGCGATGGCTTTCTTTTCTGGGTGAGTGTAGTGGAAAACTTAAGTACAGATGAGTGTTTTTATGCGTTAATTCCCTTCCCCTGGAGAAATCATATGGCCACAGTACACTGTATTCACACAGGGGGGTTACTACATTTGCGATGCAACTAAATTGACGAGAACCACGATACCATGGAGGCCGACCATCGTTATGGAGCCCGGATACAAGATAGCATTGGGTATCGATCGTGTTTATCTAAGATGAACCGCCAGGCATATCTAATTCCAACAATCGAATCAAGCCGCGAAGACCAGTTCAGTTCTCGGCGGATATAATGCAATTGTTAACATCAAGCCAATCAGCTCTACGTCTGCGGAGGTTTGTGTTGCAACGTCGCGTCCAACAACCGGCTGACTGCGACCGAGTCGTCCTTTGCCATTAACGCAATGCTTCAGCGCGGAATACTCTTTCTCTCTCTTTGCTGCCTCCCCCAATGTCGTCTCGAGCGACAGAAAAAGTGCATTATCTCTTAATCCTGATCAGATCCCGACTTGAAAGCACCTAAAAGAACGCCAGCCGTCGCACGTCACTTCAGCGGACATTAAGTGAGCATTGGCGACGTGTATAATGGTGCGCATTCATCAGTGATTGCATTGACACCATTTGCAGGCATCCGTCAACATGTATGTATGCCGTCTGACTTGTTATCGTATATATCTGCAATCAACTTAAGACACTCAGAACATTCCAATAAATAAACCTCCCCAAGCTCAATAATTGGCTGCCAACAGGTTTGGCATAGCAAGGAATTATTATCTTGTTAGTCTATAAGTCGGTATATATTCAAAACAATGGCGGTGAAATGTTTGTAGAGAGAATAAGATCGAACGCTACCAACTGGTTCCAGGCAGTCGAGTCGGAATTCTAGCCAAGCAAAACAATTCCGAGAAAGTCAATCGAGGTTGCTTCTGGGGTCATTCAATGGTTTCGATATAACTTCGAATGAGATGCTGATCCAAAAGTTCAGATTACTCTGCCGAGTTTAGTCGTGGTGCGTACGCCCTTGGCACCTAAGCACGAAAATCATTCCCGTGTTCTCAATACTGACTCACCTGTGTGCAGGTATTTATATGATACAGTACCCTGAAAACACTCACAATGGGAGCATGTGCATCCTAATAATTCTCATCCCATTGAGGATATTCATAAATGAATCAATCGGATGAATTGCTCAAGTACTTTATTGTGAGAGACCTGTATAGGGCTCATTGTGACTCCTTTTGGGTAAATATGTACTGCAACCATACAAGTATATAAGTATACATACCAATGTTTAAAAGTGCTGTTCCAATGGCGTATCAATGTAAACGTAACATAAGTGTCATTCCTGCGACTGTACTCATAAATTAAGCACGTTTCCAGCTCTCCTGTATTCATAAACACAAGAGCAATCACTGAACATTGCATCCAATCATTGGCGCCTATAGAAAACATCCCATTTGATGTAGCTTATCACGAGGCACGTTGATCTTCCCGTGACCATCCATGAGACATAAAACAAATATAACATAAAATAGAAACAGAAACAGAAGTTGTAAAACCGATCCCCCTGACTGCTGCCATCTTGATAACCGAATGTGTAATAGATGGAAAGGCATGTATGCACCGTGTGACCTCTGTGATCACAACTGCTCTTCTAGTACGAGGAGTCTCAGTAGGAAGATCACACGCTCGCTTTATTCGTGTTTGATCTGTGCCCTGTGAAGAAAGCAAGTCAATTCCCTTGTCTTGCTCGCTGCCAATTCTCGGTGGGTTTCCGGTGGGGGGAGGCAGTCATCTCTGATCTTGTAGTTCAATAGTGCTTTGTGCTGATGCCAGAATATACTTGAATCTATGCAGAAGTAAAAGGATGCACTCGACACCCGTCTACTTAAAGGCCCATCTTAATACAATGGGTAAGCTGCGCGTGTAATACAATACAGCGGCACAAGTGTCGTAGTCTGAGGGAGAGACAACATTCATCACTATTGCTTCAGCATGGCGCTCACGTGTGAGTGAGTTTCCTCTAGTTGTTAGGGTCGAGTGTAATGAATAGCAGTCATTTGTCACGTGACTGGGTTGTAGGCAGAATGCATGATGGAGATGTTTTATTGGGTGTAAGACATTATCCTGATGAATGATTTGAAGTTCTCAAGGCATTTGCAAAGGGTGTAACGGGGGGCTTGGTCTAACAACTCACTCAGAACACAGCTGAGGCCGTGATGTTACACTGCTGTGCAGGGAAGCTCATCCAGCAGCTTATTGGCTGCTGTGAGCCGCGTTTTGACGCCTGAATATTTCGTAAGAATGATGATAAAAGATATGAAACTGATGGCTGACGTAACAATGAAGATCCACCAAAGCGACGTGTACAAGTTTTCAGGGCACTTTGGCGCATGGTTGTGCTCTTTTTCCGGCGCCCCCTCGCTCTTCGTGGGCACGGACGCCTGGCCTATTCTCAGCTCATGCAAGGCTTTGGGCATGAAATTGTTCCAGAACGCCATTGCTCGGGCTCTAAAGTTCGACTCCATGTAACAGTTATCGTGCTTGATGTTGAAAACATTTGTGGACGAAGCTTTGAAGGCGTCCCATTCCTGATACGCAGAGTTTGGAGACCTAAGGGTGAATAAGTAAACTTCAACACAACGCCAAGAGCACGCCATACCCGAACTTCGCAAAGTTTGTCCACCAAATCATCATTTTGCGGCTGACTTCTTTGTCAGCCTCTGTGTAGACCTGGCGCTTGTCTGTGGCAATGTCGTAACCGTTAAACGGAGATCCGAAGACAGAGTCTAACTCGAGTGCATGATATGTTCCCCACCACGACGGATTAGTCAGATGCGAAGGGTGTTGGTAGTTGTAAAAAAAGTTATCCGGGCGACTTCTTCCTTCTCTGCTCAAAAGTCTTGCTAACTGCACCGACGGAGCGATCATGGTCACATCTGACATGAACTGCAAGATGAAATCGACAGTGCTGATTAACGTAGAGACCAGAGAACCCACTTCTTCGTAGCTTCTTCGATTGCTATACGGATCCGATTCGTCTTGCCAGTTGGTGTACTCTTGGATGATGGCATCGGCCACCAATGCCGGCCAATAGAACCGCTTGGAGACCACGTGATGCACACTTTTGACGAACGACAACCGGTCGAATCCATCGGTGAAATTTGTATCTGAAATAATCGAAAGGGATTTTTGAGAGGAGGATTGAATAAGAGATCTTCACCAATGGAGGAGCCTTCAACAAGCTCTCGAAAGAAAAAACCGAGACTCCTTGCCCACTCGTCTTCAAGAACACCAATCATGATGGGGATTTTGTGGTGTGCATTCGTGGAAAACATATATTCCGGGTCATCGGGAATAATGTCGGCGTCGATTCGGGGTTTGAAGTTCAGCTGGGACGGCACAATGTGTCCATACTACAAATGAGTGGAAATGGCGTCTAACAGAACAGGAATAAACACCTCTATACACCTACTTTTTCTCGGTTGTCAAGGAATATTTTGAACGGAACTCCCTGTAGGCATCTTCTCATGACGTCAGCACTTTCTGTGTACTCACAGCCGACTTTTTTCGCCACGTGCTGAGCGAATGATCGATGATCTACTGTGCTGTTGTAATAGGCCCAGAAAGCTAACGGCGACCCGCTGTGTAATATAGCGCGATGGAAGAGACCTGCAAACGGAGCAGTTCAAGCGGGGTGTAGGTTTCTCAGCGGAAATATCATGCCTTTTGTGTAAGGAGACAACATCAGGAAACCAGTGCTGGCGGATCCAGCACTGCTTCCGAACACTGTCACTTTGCTTCTGTCGCCACGGAAACTGCCGATGTTCTCTGAAACCCACTTCAGAGCCTCGATCTGATCCAAGAGACCGTAGTTGCCTGGCATCACACTGTCTCCAGTTGTTAAGTAGCCTAAAATTGAGCGTCAAACATAAGTCTGATGACGGCGGCTGTAATCACTCGCACCGAGTTCTCCTAGTCTGTAGTTGATCGTTATGACGACGACTCCGTGCTGGGCCAGGGTGAAGCCATCATAACGGTTTCCGCTGCCTTCCTCGTAGGAACCTCCGTGGATGAACAGCATGACGGGGTAGAGTTCAGAGCTGCGCCCCTGCAAGGTAAAATCATAACGCATGCGCCAATGGACGAAGAGACAATCATAACGCATGCGCCAATGGACGAAGAGACAATCATAACGTATGTGCCAATGGACGAAGAGACAATCATAACGTATGCGCCAATGGACGAAGAGACAGGGTATCCGATCCACTGGTCTCCGGCGCTACTGAAAAGAAGCACCGGCACACACCGATGAAAGCTCACCCCCTATTTTGGTACATCCATTTCACTCGATTTTACATGACGTCACTCGGAATTCCCAAGATGGTTCACAAGCAAAGCGAGTGAAAATGAATTCACACTATTTGCTGAATACGACCAATACGTTGACTAATTGTTACTATAAATAGCAGCCAATGAGATACCACCTGTCGTCGGTGTGTGCCTGTGTCATTATATATATGACCGGGGAACCAGTGAAGGTATCCGAATGCTAAATTTAGACACGTCCGACTTGACGTTTTTGCTTACTCTCCATCGATATCATCAATTTTCGAATAAATTCGACCAATATTTTGCAGCGCGAGAAATTAGTAGAAAAATGACAACTAACGTTTTTTGTTTTTGTTTGTTTGTTAGTTTTTTTTTTTTTTTTTTTTTTTTTTTTTTTTCAAAAGAAACCCTTGTGTTACGCTACTGAGTATTTTTAAACTCGCAAAAAGACTGATCGTAGTGTTTTCAAGTTTCAACGTTATCTCTAATTATAAATTTCAAAGGTTGACATTTAATTCGCGCTTCAAATTTACAGAATAACACACACTAAACGCCCATATCTTCGAATATTTTTATTGTGCCCTTGTGAGGATTTTTTTCCCGAACCTAAGCAGCCTAACCCTAAGCAATTTAAACTCAGCTAAATAATAATTTTCAACATTCAAAACTATCCAAAAATATAGGTGTAGTGTGTGTGTGTTTTATGCATGTCGTTACTTTAACTTGTTCAAGGGTACGCGTGTACTATTAGCGGTTATAATGGCCTAGCTAATACCACATGTTGTTTAGAACCTTGATATGCACGAATGGTTGGATGCTCAACTTGCCACACTGCCATCAATAGTGAATAGTTGATGCTCCATATTAGAGTGAAGATATAGTGCACATGAGCAATTAAACAGGGCAGGTGGATTTTCCCCTTACGTAACCCGCACTGCTCAACTACATAAATCAAGGAGCTGTGAATCGCTATCCCAGCGCCGAACCCGCTTGTGTCCTTAATGGAACAACAAAACTTGCTCTCATTTCAGCATACCTACCCTTTCAGCGACTTGAAGTTCAATGTCAGCGTTCCCATGCCAATCCGGGATGATCTTAGTGCAATCGGGGTGCCTAGATCAGCCCCGGAAATTGTCGACGGATCAATACTCTTCGCTTTTTAGACGTCGAGGCAGAATCTATGAGCTTATAATTAAGCGCTCCTGGGTGTCATTGTCGTCGGTATCCGATGTTAATTAACATTGGATATAACTTAACCCAATGATACAAGGAGCGGATTGTCCGATCATGCGTTAATTACTTTTGAGTTTAGTATCTTCCTCGAAATTATAATAACAGAATATTAAGAATATTAAGATATTAATACATCAATATTTTTTTTATTTTTTATTTTTTTCGTTGGGCCAAAATTCAATTACTACTAAGTTTTAATTGTGCCCAAACTCACGTCATATGTATAGCGTTTCAAGCACTTTTTGTGTATTTGACGCTTTTCATAAAATCAATTTATTATTAGTATTATGTGAACGATGGGGCTATACAACTGTTGAGATCAAAAGATGAATGCCGCCACTACGATGCATAGCGCTGACGTAACTATACCTCCGAGTGAGTTAATTGCATAATCAGTACATGCAATCACTATTCCCGCTCTGCCTCAAGGGTGTCAGTTCTCTAACAGTGTCAACCTTATCCTCCAAATGCACTTAATGCCAAATGTGCAACATCAGGCGTCGGCAACATATTTTATATTTCATAAATATATTTAATCATCAATATCTCAATTCATATACATGCATAATTGTGTGTTTTGTGAGTATATTGATATTACCTACCATCCAGGGTGTATAAATGTTGAGGTACAGGCAGTCTTCGCTCTGTTTTGGCAAAGTTGTCTGACTGTAGTAGACCTTTTGCGGGCAGACAGGTCCCAAAACCCTCGCATTATACGGTGCAGTGCCCCAGTGCCTGGCTTTCTGAGGGGGCTGCAATTAAACGCCTGCAGGGATCAGGAAGGAGACGAACTTCGAACTCACCTTGAATCTCCGCCTGCCAGTGGGTGGCTCCGCGTACGGAACGCCCAAGAATACGTCGACGGTTGAGGTCATTTCACCTGTGTAACAACAGCATGTATAGTCCTAATGAAAAGGTAGTCTTATGGGACTACTATTCCAGCAATTTGTCTGGCAATAGTAGTCCTAATAGGACTACCTTTCCTAGCTATGTAAAATATATTTTCTATGTTGCAGAAGCTAGGACTATTTATCCCGGGGACTACACAATCTGTTACAGCAAACACGGGGCCTATAGTCCGGGTGCTAATATAATCTTGTGTGCTTTTAAAGCATATCACTCACAAATATTGTGTCATCTGCCAGCCGTCTCATATGGCGTAGGGTGGAAAATAGTGTGACTTAGATGTGGAGAGTTTAGGATTCGTATCTCATCTCCACAGAATACATTTTTATATATTTTATTTATTGCTTAAGTTGGACTAACAACTAAGTCCAACCTGGAAGGCATCACAATTTTGAGAAAGCGAGCGATCCACAGAACTGCGTTATTAAATTTCAAGGTGGGTGATTTTCTGCTTCCTGTCATCCTATTACATAATGATTCATTAGCCGAAGTAATGTTGCGTTATCTTTTTTCTTCTCCTCCTTCTCATGGTTCAATATTATTCAATATACAAATCTGATTTCTATTTTTACCTGTAGGGAAGTGCTTTCAACTACAGAACAATCAGGCGCATAAGAAACGAAGTTCTTGCTAGCCAACCAAGTACGAGTGCATCAATGGAGGGTCAAGAGGAAGGGGAGTGGCTTCGTGTAGTGATTGATGAAGATGAGAAGATATAATTGCATTTGATTAAGAAGATAGTTTACGCTTCCACGGGTGCGCCTCAGCGTTAATTGCATTCCCTATTTCTGTCACAATCCACGTTTTATATGCTACACGTACAAGTATAATAGGTCATCTTGAGTGGGATACATCGTACGACAAGGTTCGAAGACGAATAATTTCCAGAGAGAAATATGTTGTCTATTCCAGATTGGGATCCAGCAGACCGAAAGAGCGGCAAGGAAAATGATAGGTTGATCGGCCCTTACACCATCCTGTCAGTGACCGAAAGGAACCAACGACAAGTTGAAAAAGTAAAGATCGAGAATTGAAGCAAGCAGTCAATCCAGCTAATACAAAGTTGCACCAATCGTAATGAACACAATTTCACGCCTTGTACAATTGTTATTGGCTCTAATTCACTACAGCGGACTATTCATTCTATTATGCAATGTTCCACTGGGACTACTAATCCTAATGGCAGGACTATATGCCCTAGGAATATCAGTCTGCCGGACTACTATTCCTAGAACATAAGGACTATACAAACCAGGACTTCACTGGACTACCTTTTCGAGGGACTATAGAGACTCTTACACCTACAACAATCAAAAACAGATTCAACTTTGATCCGTGTTTAAGTGCTGTATACAATGATACTAGCATGTAACAGGGAATTCTTAAGAAGAGTTGCATTTATAATTGTTAATTAGCATGGCTCTTAACTTTCATAGAACAGACATTAACTAGTTTAGAGACCTGAACAGATGATTGACGCACAGCCAAATATTCGATGAGGTCAAAATGCCCAGCTCTCCCATTTGTCATTGATGGAGACGCTGTTGACGCGATCGCTATTCAGTTGCCTCCAAGTCAGTTATATTGGATTTTTAAACAGTACTTTTGCAGACAGCGAAGGTTCCGATGACATCGACAGCGCAGCGTCTGAGTTACGACGAAGTGATCAACCGATCACAGATACCGATTCACGCATCTCATCGTTACCTCTTTATGTAATTGCAGATGGAAACGAGGAGAAAATTGCCGAGGATAGAAGTCTAAGAAAGATCTGATGTCTGTCGCGATAGGAGACAGTGGCAGTTGTTTTGTCTGCATTCAACGATTTCTGCTTATTGTGCTTTAACATGGTGACCTAATTACGCGCTTCCTGATTAAACCAAAAATAGCATTGCGCCCAACAATTGCCAAAAACTCTATTTGCAGACTATATAATTATGCGCTCCACTCCATGCATGTGGTGCAACACATGTTGTCAGTATGGACACCAAATTGCCCGGGAATTGATATCTTACGAGGTTTTCACTTCTTCTGACAGCTTTCACAGCAGCTGATGTCGGCGCGTCACTTGCTCTTAGTTCGTTGTCACAATCACTCTGTCGAGAGTCGTAACAGCGCGAAAAAAACGCTAATTCTGAGGGCCCCGAGAGATCGAGTTGCCTCCACCGCGTCTTCTCGTATCAACCCTTATAACCAAGAACCCACAGAAAGGCAGAGTAATGTAATTGCAGAACCCGATTCGATTTAGCCTCTTCAGACGACGCGGTTCGCAGTCTGCTTGCCTCTTAAGAGTTTTAGTCGACCAGGATGTGAACAGCAATTGAGCATTCTTCCATTCTTCTACAGATTCGCACGTTGTTCGAATGACGCATTCGCCTACGAAACACCTCCAAGGTATAACAGCTGCGCAATAGGTGCGTCCAATCACAGAGAGGGAGTTTTCTCGCTGCAATTTTTTGTTTATGCGAACCACCCCTGGTGGAAACACGGAGAATACAAACTCTACCATTTACCCCACATGCGGGAGATGGTTTGCAATCAGAATCACTGCCTCGCAATTCCCATGCAAGAAAGCTATTCATCAAGCATTGCAGCCTTGGCACATGTATTCTTTATGCGACACATTTTATCACAGGGACTGCATGGGAGAAGTGATTAGGTCTCCAGCGAGGAGAGCATTTTGCAGACTTCTTATCTCAACTTTTCTTACGATTTACGTCTTGTGTATTGTCCTAATCAGACGGGGTTTATATGCTGTACCGACGTGAATGCCAGGGTCAAGGAAATCCTCACAGACTTATTCCATGGAGACGGAGCATCTGTTGCAATTTTGGGTTCGATGTCGGGAGACGTCAGCGAATAACAGGCAATAACCAAGTGGCTGCAATCATTCAATCATTGATCCTAGTTCACT
Organism: Capitella teleta; assembly: GCA_000328365.1. Taxonomy (NCBI): domain Eukaryota; kingdom Metazoa; phylum Annelida; class Polychaeta; family Capitellidae; genus Capitella; species Capitella teleta. The sequence goes on from KB297391.1 coordinate 241,920, forward strand.
GTTAAAGAGGACCTCTGTTCATTTCTAAACCTTTTAAGATCGATTCTATGGGCTTTTGTGAGTGAAGAGAGACCATTTTTGAAGTATTTGGTCAACTATAAATGATATTCAGGTAAAATTAAAATACAAATTTCTTGCTCAGGCAGAATAGCTTGAAGCAAGATGAGTGCGAGATTTTTTTTATAATAACTGCTGAAAGATCTGCTCACTCGACGGCTCACATTGTTTTACAATAGGAGAATCACTTTTATGCCGTCACGACGGTATGAAATCGAACACGAGAAGAAAGCGAGATTATAAACCTCTCAAAATCGATGTATCTAGGAATTAGCCCACAGCAAGCGTATTGTCTAAATATTTGTCAGTCAAAACGCGTTTCTGTCTTTTGGGATGCATCCTCTATCATCCGTTACTATTTCAAAACAATCGGAGGTCCTCTTTAATATTGTGGTTGTAGTGTACTAAGATTAGCCCACGGACAGATCAATCACTGCTTGGACTGCAGCCACAAGAGATGGTATGATAGAAGAGGTGGTGGTGATTAGCGCAATCACCGGTAAACGACATGGACGCAATGGAGGTTTGTAGACAGCCACTAAGTCTTGGGTTCTCGGATTTCGGACCACATAAACATTAAATTGTTTCGGGATTTCGACGTTGATGAAAAGATTAATACGGAAAAGGGGAGAAAAACCGTATTAATATTTTGTCTTCGTTTTTTAATGATATTTATTAAGTATTATAGAGGATTCCTGGTAAATGACCAAGATTAAGATAGATTTCTCGATTGTAAACATCCGACTCGCATTGTCGAATGGCGAATGTTGGTTTATGCTTGTTTAATGAGATGAACATTGATTATCATTGCAGACATTCGCCTCTCTTTTTTTTTGGCTCGAAGCCAAATCTCGTGCTTTGAGCTAAGCAAAACTGCATTCGGAACAAATTTCGGGACAAATGTGAAATTTGGCGTCTGCCAAATGCAGACATCAACACTTCAAAACGTCGGTGGTTTTACCATTATAGACGAACGGTTATAAGGATCGAGTAAGTTGACGGCCGGGGATTCAACCTATAGATCCTACCAAAGACTATGTCACCTTCGGGGGTCAAGGTCACCTTCATGCAGAGGGATCAAGGTCGCACATGCGCAGTGATTTGGTTGAAAAGTTCTATTAAAATTACATATAAGCTATTATAACATGTGTTTCTTTATTTTATGTCGTGATGCTTTCAAATACTGCTGCTACGTATGTAATTACCACCGCTCATTCCTTTCCTTTATTCCTTTCCTTTAGCACATTGTCAAGGTTTCTTTAATTCTGTGGCAATCGCTCGATCAGAAATAGAAGAAGACATCTGGTTGTTTTGAGCTGGTAAGGAATGCTAGAGGATGCATCCCAAAAGACAAATACGCATTTTGACTGACATATTTTTAGACAATACGCTTGCCGTGGGCTAATTCTTAGATACATCGAATTTGAGAGGTTTAAAATCTCGCTTCCTTCTCGCATTCAATTTTAGACTGTAGTGACGTGAGAAAAAGTAATTATCCTATAGTTAACAATGGGAGCAGATCTTTCAGCAGTTCCCACAAAAGAAATCTCGCACTCATCTCGTCTCTAGCTATTCTGCCTGAGCAAGAAAGTCGCATTTCAATTTGCCTTGAACATTATTCATAGCCGACCGAATTTTTCAAAATTGGTCTCTCGTCACTCCAAAAAAGCCCATATAGCATCGATCTAAAAAGGTTCCGAAATGAACAGAGGTCTTCTTTAAGTCTTTGAGCTCGCGTTTAGTTGTGCTGAAATCAACTCAGTGTAGGGTACAGATAACAGTGTAATAGCGAAACAACAACAACTCGGCTAGGCGCAAGTGTTGCAAGCCAAGCACATCCACCCCACCCCCTCTCTCTGAAACCCCAGAACCCTTTTTTTCTCCTAATAGATTCTCACGGTTCTCAACAGTGAGAATAAATCACTCCAGAGATACCATAAGGTCAATAGCTACCTTGCCAAGCCCAGGCAATAATGATGACCTATAGTCATGTACATGTGTTTTAAACTACTATAGTTTCATAGAATTGACGAGCGGTTTCCTCCAGGGAGGGAATTATAATGCTAGCAGCCTATAGTTTGAGACCGCGCTGGCAGTAGAGTTTTATGGTTGGTATAAGCTCAGATTTCATGGCAATGTATATAGTCAATGTGTCAGACAATGAAACATCGCCAGTGCCCCAAAAGGCGACTATAACCAAGTGTTTGCACTTAGATTCGGTGTTATGAATCAGTTTGGAAGAGAACGATTGCTGACAGTTTGGCGGTTGGACGTGAGGTGAGACGAACACGCGGCCATCTATTTCGATCGGCCTCCACCCCTCCCCTTATGCAGTGACCCTTCTTCCTCTTCGTGTCCCTTCCTCCTCCGGGATGCGACCGGGAATCCAGGGTGACCTCCACGTAACGCAATGACATCGATTCACGGGGCTTGATTGGTCGCTCACCGTATTACCTCTTGTTATTAAATCTCAGAGGCACACTACTTGTGAAGAAATATCATGTCATTGACAACAAGTTATTGAATGTATCAGTTATCTAAGTAACAATCCTCCGTAGCCAGTGTGGCGTTTACTATAGATGTATAGATCGATGCCGAATTAGCTATGAAACTGTCCGCTGTGATGTCAACGTAAACAAGTATTATTGTGCATTACTGATTCAGCGACTATTATACTTTGCAAAAGAGAAAACGGCAACGAAGTAAGAGAGTTTGTTTCACAGCAACACACGATAAATTACTTCCGAGATTGGAACCTGATTGGACAAGTCAGATTGGCCATCGCTTGGGGTCACGTGTCACGCATGTTAGGGGTCCCATAACCAGGGATTAATTACTTGGAACCACACGGAAGATATCCAAGTACAACGGTAATCAAAAACTCGCACCTGAAACCTAATTATAGTGAAAGCAAGTTTAACTAGAAACAATGAAAGCGAATGCTGCTTTAATGTTCATATTAAGTGAATATAGGTTATCAAAGCTAAGGTCGATTGATTGAATGCACAACGCAGCGAGAGAATCTACGTTAAACGAATTACACCTACGTCAAAAGATCTGAGGCGGAAGCCCTTATAAATGAACTCACAAAAGAAGGGCTGTGATTTACTTTCACGAGAAAGAGTCGAAATTGAAGATGCACACGAATTAATTAGGATATTCAGCTGCATGCCCCTTTTGATTTACGAAGCAACGCAAACCTACCCACGATTTCATCTTGGGTGTAAATTACATTCACATATCACGTTGTCGTGTTACATTAACCTGTGTGTTTGTACTGCGTTGGCCAAAATGCTGGATTCACAGAATACCTGATTGCCATTAGAAGCCCTTCCAATTAATCACTGACCTGGTCCGATATCATAATCCTCATGCCGGCGCATTCCTCGAATCCTTCCCAACCTAGTCGTTATGATGACGTCCTCGTCCACAGCAGACGTCACCAAAGAGCAGAAGGCATAGAGCACCATCAACGATGCCATGCCGCATAGCTGTGGTGCTGGCTGCCTCTCCGCCATCGCCTTGTAAAAGAGATGGATCGGCGTTTAGCTGATAGTGGAATGCAATTATACGCTAAGCTTCACCCTGGCGTGTATTGTTGAGAGGCCAGACGTGCGATGTGATCGTTGCACCGTGCGATGCATGACCTCAACACCTGCCACTCTTGGTCTTCGCCGAATATATATGAATACTTATGAATATTTATGAGAACCCTGAAAGCTCCCGAAGTTAACGAGAGGGGAGCGATGTGAGTGAGGAGCCGTTTCCATATTATGGCACTAGCCATCCTGAAATGCGCGACATTTATTCCACATTAAAAAAGACAGGTCCCTGTCCAGCTGTTCGTGACAGATAATCGCGTGACACGAGGGTGTTTGGCGTCGTATTGTTGCATATGAAGGACATCTGCTTGCAGCGGTTTGTTTGCCGAGCGACACTTCTTTCCTTTTGGTTTTCTTTGGCTTCTTTTATCCTTCTAATCGGATCACATCAACGTGTGGAGAATCGGTGTCAGCAGATAGGTCAACCAGGGTACAAAGATACACGTTGGTGCTTAAGGCACATTGCTGCTACTCATACATGGTGAACGTACGGTATTACATGCAGATAATGTAACAATTTAAGGAGACCTAGTGAGTGACCTAGGGGCTGAGATATATTGGATATAGCGGCCATTTTTGAAAAATCAAAATGGCGGCTATGTTTATTTTGCATATTTTAACCATTAGGTAGGTAGGGTTAGCAATTAATTAATTGTGAATGATCTGTCAACGCTGTAGATGTGAAATCTATGCAGATAGATAGTATGGTACCCGGTGAGCATATTGGTACCACTAATTTTTCTCAGATAAAAAAGCCAACGGAGAAAATTTGCTGCGGATATGGAATATCCAATTCACATGAAAGTGTCTTGCTTCACGGCGTGTGCTCTGTCCCGCCATTCATACATGCAATCGCCACAACACGACATCCAGACTATTCGGAATCGGAAAAGTTTTGCCTCTTCGGGAAATGAATAAGTGTCCTAATTTCTAGCTGCTTGCTGTGATTTTTATGAGATACTCACCACAGGAGGACATTCATCGTGTAGGGTCTCGTCTGCCTGTATGGCGGTACAATGAGAGAGGGTTTTTTTTTTAGAATGCACAATTGCTAGTCCAGTGCAAGTGTACACACTGCTTCCAACAGAAGCATCGGCATAATACTACAGTGAGCGTGTGTACTATCAGGTAAGACTCCTTGCTTGCATCGATCATAAATTGTATTTGAATGTCTAATGCACAACATCTCATTATTGTAGGTTCAAGAGTGGATTGGTGTAGAAGATTGCAGAGATCCTAAAGACTTTGCACGAATCGAAATGCATGAAGTATTTAGACCATTGGTGACTGATTTCCCAGCTACTCAGCAAGCCTCATTCCAAACTGTTCGATACAAGTGTAAAACGGATTGCAACCCAAGGAAGCGACACTAGTAAAAAACACGGACTCGAATGTTCTGTGTCCCGCATGTGGGGAGTGCAAGGAAATGAACTGCTCAAATTCGTGTGTGGCATCTCTCAATGATCCTACTGAGGATATTTAGTGATCCCCTCAGAGAAGTTTTTGATTGACCGATCTCCCCTCTCGCTTATTTTTGTTTATATAACCTTTTGTTTGTTGAAAAATCCAAAATGGCGGCCACGGTGGGGTCTAATTCCATGTTAACATACATTACTCAATTACTACGGTCGTCGTAAACAACAAAGATGTCCTTTTATGGCGAAGATGGTCTGCTCTGATTGGCTGAAATCGATAGCTTCACGAGAGGAGCGGGACCAATCACGGCAAGCCCTCAGCTGACGTTTGCCTCCTATACTTCGTAATGGAAGCCATTCTCTCATAGGCGCAATGCTAACCCCGATATTCGGAATGCATTATTTCCTTACGCTTGCATCCAGGCATGGTGTTCTTGGCACGGAATGCTATCAATTGGTGCTATGAATCAATAGAACATCATTTAAAATTCAGTTCCCCATCCCTAATAACGGACAAACTGATGCCAATATATGTTTATTTTGCATATTGTAACCATTAGGTAGGTAGGGTTAGCAATTAATTAATTGTGAATGATCTGTAAACGCTGTAGATGTAAAACCTATCCAGATAGATAGTATGGTACCCAGTGAGCATATTGGTACCACTTATTTGATATTATGTGCATAAATGCAGATATTAGAAGAAACGAAAAAAAATATATTACTTGAAAAACGCACAAAAATGGTCATAAAAATTATTTTCATACGAATTAGCCAAGTAATTTATCCTCATTTTGACCTTTAATTATTATTAAACGCAGCATCTATTATATTCGAGCATTATTCGAGTTCCAATAACAGGAGATATGGTGTTATACAAAAGATCCAAACCTTCAGGAAATGACAATATTCTTATTTTCCGATTTCTTTGACCCCCTAATAGTGGTGTTAAAACCCCGAAAATATATCCTCCTCAGCTCGGATTTTGGTGCACTTCGTTTCTGACCTACTAGACATTATGTGGTGCCAGATCCCATCAAAAAAAGTTATGTTGCAATTAGTTCTGGGCCAAACCACCTAATTTGGCTGGACTATAAGACTTTATTATAAGTCATCCCTTGCCACTCAAACATTGGCAACAGCATTTATGAGTCACCCTCATTTTAGGGTTTAGCTCTTGTCTCGGATTCGGATTTCGATTCTGCGGCCTTAAATTTCAGATCCGCCTTTCTGGATGAGGGCTATGCTAACAGAGAATGACACTTCAATGCGTGTTTTCAGTGGGTTCACCTTTCTGACCTGCCGAGTGCTTGAAAGTCAACAGCCCTTCTTGCATATATGGTGGTGTTCATAGTTAATACAAACCTACCTTTTATGGTGAAATACACCCGTTGTCAAAGACACAAGACGTGCATCAGAACAGTTCAATATAGAGCATTAACATCCATATTATCAAGACCAAACTTTGCATGGGCGTGAATCGAACTTCTCTCTAGGGGTCGTGTTATTGTAAAAAAAATAGTGATGCAAGGACAGACCAAAACAAAATCATGGGAGATGCAACCAACATATATACATGTACTGTTCTAAACAAAACCTATAAATACCACTTGATACAGCCATTCAGGAGAGATAATTTTTGTATGGGGTGTGGAACTGGATATAAAGGGATATTATTCTGATTAAGGATACCAATCGATACTTTTTCGTGTCCTGACCGAACTACGATGGATTACCGAGTAAAGACAGAATGCAGTTCGAATACCGGGAATTGCATAGAAGGCATACACCATTGGCAGACACAGCCAAGCGGAATTATAGGCACGCGATGAGGAAACGGAACAGGCGATACCAGAAGATGAACCGACCATATATATTTCATGGGGAATCAGGTGGACAGATGGTCAATCTCCCCGTTTCGGAAAACCGTTTGAAATCATATTTCGCGTTGTAGTCTGTTTACGCCGACGTTAGCATACCGACTGCTAAGCGAGCAGTCTAACATCGGCTAAGAGGTCACGTGGCATATATGTCATGCAGCTGAATCGAGCCTCGTAATTGTTACAATTTTGCAGTCACGTGTCAGGTCGTTTGTGTACCAGCTGACAATTGAGACCTGTTCCTCGTCCCTCTAATTCCAAATCAATTCAATGAGACACCAGAACCATCTTTGTTGCAGAAATCTCTGAGCTCACACCATTTCCGTTTCAAAATAGGTGTGCCAGTACAACGTATACGCAGAGCCACCTGAACGCTTAACAGCCTGATTAATTAATTAAATAATTTGCACACTAAACCGCATAACACTTTTGATCAGCTAAGTTATGTGAATTCTGGAGACCATTGTGCCAAGTCTACCAATTATAAATCCCTTGGACGCCTGCGTGCAGTCATTTCGGGTGCCCTGCATAGTGGTCTCCTGATCTCAATAAATCAAGGGTCAAACGGAGTTCAAGGGTGACTTTTCGTAATAATTCTGTAATAATTGCATGATTTTATTCAGGGAGTGTCGAGAAGCGAGCGTCACACTATGAGGATGCCCGGATGTTGGCGGTTCCGCTTCACCAAACACAGTGTTCATTTCATGAATCAAAGCAAAGCTCCGTGCATGGAATGGACAAAATACATCCTCATTATGACGCCCTTCGTACCTCTACATACAGGGATAAAAGGTTGATCAGTCATCACTCAAAATATAAATTAGTGGTCCAATAACATATTTGACATAGCGCGTAATATAATGGCATACAATTGTTGATGACACCTGACGAGGACTCGATAAAGTCGGGAATGAAAATACTTACAGTAGCCTGTGTGATATGAATTTAAATTGAGGTATCAAGGCCGGAGATTCTCCCCCAACTCACAATCCATTCATTTCAACGATTGTGTTCGAGATCCCTAGACAATGGGCAAAATTGGAATATTTCTGGTTTTTCTTGTCTTCAGGTGTTCTCATCCAGCAGTGAGAATCCGGAGAGATGTAGACATCACCTGTAGTAACAACAACACCAACAACAACCCGATTGATCAATTCCTTGACCTGCAAGATATGACCTGCAAGGACTGCCCCGAAGAATGTTCATCATGCTTAAACTCAACATCCAACTTCAACTTCCCGTGCACATCTTGCAATCGTGGTCACAAGCTCATCAGACGCATTGACGGTGAAGACGGGGCAGCGTGTGTCGCCTGCAGTTCAATAGGATTGGTCGTACCATCAGAGTCCCAACAACTCCGTTTGGTCTCTCCAGTTCATCTTGGAAATCCAGTACTCAGTGGTCGATTGGAAGTGAGGCAGGGTGGTCAGTGGTACGGTGTGTGTGATGATGGCTGGGACATGGCGAATACTGACACAGCCTGCAAAACGATGAAGCTGGGCACTGGACTGGAATATTTCCATAGCTATGACCGGCTTAACCCCGGCTTACCTGCGATCAGAATAGCTTTCGACGACGTTCAATGTGAAGCAAGGGAGGACACATTTTCCCAGTGTGATAGATCAGGATTTTTGAGCCACGATTGTGCCACAGCTGAGACTGTGGGTTTGAGGTGTTCTGGAGGCGAAGAAGTGGAGCCGTGCCTGGATGAGTGTCCTCCAGGGCAGTATGAAGAACCGACCACTAGTATTTGCACCGTGTGTTCCGACAGGTGCAAGCGGTGCTATGCCTCGGCTGATCTCTGTCTATCCTGCGTGATGCCGTACTTCCTTCACAATGATGCTATATGCCAATCATCGTGTGAAGATGGTTTCTATGGCAATACCATTTCCAGGAAATGTGAAAAATGCAGTCAGGCATGTTCAACGTGTGTGGATGGGGTCAGAGGTGACCAATGTCTGTCCTGCCCAGACGGTCACATTCTGCATAACCAGGAATGTTTAGTCAATTGCCCGCAGAACATGTTGCAGATCCAAAATATAAATCTAGTTAAGGAATGTGTAGATGTCTGTCCTGAGAGTCACTTCATAAAATCGGTCTCGTGCTTACCATGTAGTGTGGACTGTCGCACTTGCTTAGGCAGCTCCACGAACTGCACAAGCTGCTGGACTAACGCCTTTCTCTTCAATGCTTCTTGTAGAGCAGATTGCCCCTCGGGTTTCTTTCCAAACAGTTTGGGAGTATGCCAAGCGTGCAGGTATAAGAACTGTCTGCAATGTCTGCCTGGTGGTAATTACTGCACTTCTTGCGGTCCCGGATATGTACTCGAGAAGCTCATGTGCAAGAGGAAGTGTTCGGCAGGGTTGTTTACCTATAACGATGAATGCTTGGCCCACTGCCCTGAAGGATATCACCCAGATTTCACTTCAGAAAACTGCTTAGCTTGCAATAGCATGTGCAAGACTTGCACGGGGCCAGGCCAGGCGTGTCTCACTTGTTTGGAGGGCTTCTTTCTGAAAGGCACAATGTGTGTACGAGATTGCGGAGATGGCCTGGTGGCTGTGGATCTCCAACCAGCTAATCAGGCGGTCAGAATCGTTGGATCGATGGCTACGGATGGAAGAGTGGAAATCCTCAAAGAAGGTACACTGATCACTTATAAAGCTGATGCCAAGTCTCTCTTTATCCCAGGTGTGTGGAGCGCAATTTGCTCACCGTCGTGGTCAGTAAATGAAGCTACAGTTGTCTGTAAAAGTCGTCACTTTGGGGAACCGTTATTGGTAAATAAACGATGTTATTGTATTTAGCCACTTGGCGTTAAATTGTATTATTTTTAGTCTGGGTTGAGCTCCAAGTACGGCGAGGCTGTTGTAACAGCCCACATCGACTTCAAATGCGATGGAACAGAAGTTTCTTTGGATGCTTGTCAGCAAGATAATGTCAGCAAAGATGCTTGCAATGGGCAGGTGTGATAATTAGGCCATTCAACACACAAAGATCTATCCATTCTCTCAATACCAGGTCGTCACTATACATTGCTCTGGGGATGATAAGTCAGGGTCATCCAGCTGTTATGCTTTATTGAATGACTCTTGTTCTTCGGAGCCTGCGTGCTACCCTGGTGTCACATGTACAGATTTACCTGGGCAGCAATTAGGTTACTGTGGTTCATGTCCACCTACGATGCATGGTAATGGCATCCGCTGCGAGAAAGGTGAGGGATATTAGACTATTAGTATTGTATGGATAGTATAATTAATACGACCTTGAGCTATATGGTGCAATCGAATCTTTTGATTAGATGCCCTGGATGACCAAAATCTGCAATGGGTTTTCCCGAAAGTGACCGTGACCCAGATAAAGAATTGGCCAGATGGATCTGAGTTGCTCCTTTCATGCTCACTGATAAATAGCCATGATGAGCTAGTGGCCATGAATTGGACCAAAAGAGGGGTGTTGCTGACGAGCAATGCAGATTGGAGGTATGTGTTGTGAATAGTAAAGTTTGACCTTTCTGAATTGCTCCCTCAAGAATCGAACACCCTTCCACGTTGAGAATATTTCATCCGAAAGGATCGAAATTCACCGGGATCTACACATGTTCAAGAACAACCAATATGACCTTCTACGAGCGGTCGTTCAATGTGACAGTGTTCGGTGAGTTGATTCACTCAACCAATCACTCATAGAAGTTATTTATTGCTGGAAACCTTATGCATTATTTAGCTATAGTTCTATGCATCGATCTTTACAATTGATCCTTTGCTTCTTTGGATGTGAATAATGCAGATTTCGTTCGATACTCTCCTTGATGTCTTTATACTATGTTGCAGTTAAATAGCCCGAACTACAATGGTGGCAAATATACTCCCTCAATGCGCTTATGTCTGATTGATGAGTCTTTTTAATGCTGCCAGCATTCTCTTTTCGCCAACTTAACAATGCGTGGTGACCGAGTGGTTATAAAGCATACTTGCCTTTTGTAGGGCACTTTACTTTGCCCTCACTCACCTGCTCGCTTCATACTTAGAATGCTATAAAACGTAAAATCATTACGCCAACGTGCATGCTCCCGCTGTTGCAATTCAGTCCAAAGAAACTATATAATTTGTAACATTTTTGAGACACCAACAAAATAGCCATATTCTATCTATGTTTTCAGTTCTGTGTTTGATAATAAATGTTATTACGACTTTTGCAGAGAATGCCCAAATCACCGTACCACCCAGCAACCAAAAGGGCTCAACCAATCTGAGATTGAAGTGTTCCTTCGTTGGTTTTCCGAAACCGGTTGTCAGCTGGTACAAGGACGGGACGCTGCTTAACTTGAGTACTGTATACACAATAGTTCGCTTGGCATGATAAACTAAGTAATAATATTATCGCAGAAGAGCCTCAAGAAAAGATGACCTTATTCAAAAATGGATCACTACTTATTAAGTATGGGACAGCAGTGGACACTGGTCAGTACACATGTGTAGTCACAAATGAACATTCTACGGACTCAGCTAGCGCCTTGGTCATTATCACTGGTACCCAGCATGGACATATTAACACCGATCCAGAATTGAAACATTTAATATATTTTTCAAGGTGATCCTAAAATTATAAACCAAGTCAAAAGTATACCAGCTATCCAAGGGCAAGACTTAACCATTAACTGCATTGCTGGTGGCTCCCCGACGCCTCAAGTCATCTGGAAGTTGGATGGAGAGGCCCTGGGCAACATCACCGGAAAACGAGAGGTAGAAATCTCGATTAGCGGTTGCACACAAATGTACCGTTCATTCCAGGTGTTTTCAAATGGAACCTTGAAGATTTTGTCAGTCACAAGGAATGACAGAGCAACGTATACTTGTGTGGCAACAAATGACGAAGGAGGGAGTGCAGTCTGGCATACAGAACTGCTCATTGTGGGTAAGATCCTTCTCTAGCCCCATTGTTGGTTAATCGTCACTGCTTGACATCCCGCTGCTTTCAGAAATCCCTCAAGTAGTTATTTCACCCACTTCAGCAACCGTTGTCGTGGGCGATGTTATTGAGTTTCAATGCGACGTGATTGGAGACCCGCCTCCCAAGATCACGTGGTCCGTTCCATCACGAGGAACATTCTCCAAAACTAATGTTGCCAAAGGAATTGACGTGAGATTTTGAGGAAGAGTAAACTTCAACAATGAATATTCCTACTTCCAGATCAAAGGTAACAGAATGACTATAGTAGAGCTAGATGGACCAGATTCAGGATTAATCTCCTGCATTGGTATTAACTCGGTTGCCATGGTGAATGCTACTGCCGAGCTTACAATCAAAGGTAACTGACATGTTTTAAATGATTAAAAAGTAAGCTAAGCAAGCTCTTCTGGTCATAGTACCTCCGCGATTTATCAAGGAACCCTCAGATACTACAGTTCTAGCTGGCTGGCCAGCCACCCTGCACTGGGCTGTGTATGGGAACCCTGCCCCTGTGGTGTACTGGTATAAAGGCGACAGAATTATTGAAAATCACCAAACAGATGGTATTGTTTGATTGCCATTTGTACAACTCCCATTGTGTGCTCCTCAGTTCTCAAAGTAGATGCAGAATCACTAGTGTTCATACCAAGAACAGTGAAGGACTCAGCTAACTACAAGGTTCAGGCGGTCAACATCTATGGGTCAATATCAGGCGAAGGCTATGTCAAAGTGTTACGTAGGTTGACGACAGCTCTTTCAATTGGATTCAAACTTCAAACACTTTCATAGCTCTCCTGCCGCCATTCAAGTTCGCTAGAATTCGAGAGAATAATGTTACTCTGAAACTGAGCCGAACTTGGACAGCTCTGAAAGATCATTCAGAGGCTATGTTGGTCATCTGGGTCACCCAGATATCCTCCACCAATGGAAGCAGACTTCATATGGGACAGAACCCTCTGGAACTATCTGAGTTCGTCCTTAAAGGGTAGGGGTATCCTGCATTATGAAATATGAATTGATACTAATGGTTATGGTTCAAGAGGTTTTAAGCCGCAGGTGCATGCTGTTGTGGATAGAAATACTCCAGATGTTGTGATTGGCGACGGCACCAACTACACTAATCCTTTCACCATGGTTGGATCCGTTCTGACCACATTCAGCAACTTGATTTCATCTTTCTTTCCAGGAGGTGGCCTTAAACGCTGCTTTAAAGAATAATACTTGGTATGCAATCATAGCAGTTGCATACATTCCACCAAATGGAACAATAGAGGCTGATGAACTCACCACGTTGGGGGCAACACAATATATCAATATCTTCACTGAATATAAAGGTCTTGCAAATTGAAAAAAAAAAAAGACAGAATAGACAATATTGAAATTTCTTCCAGATGATAGCAACTCACAAATATTGTGGCCAATAGCGATTGTCTTCTTCTTGGTTCTCATAGCTGGTATTGTGGCGGCCACCGTGTACCTCCACCGCAAGGGCAGGTTGAGGCCCCTTCTGCTGCGACTCAATCCTCTGAACCAATGGTGGAAATCTTCAGGAAAACTGAACCACGGCGAGGGGTAAGTTATCGGGCAGGACGAGGGGAATTCATCCGCTGGTATTGTGACCTAGGACTGCGTCCGGTTCTTTCAGACCGATTGACGTAGAGGCCTTTTTGGACCAGTTTAATTCCCCAGGATATTCCAACCAAGGACTCAGCAGAGAAGTCGAAGCACCTAAGCAAGAACCCTCTACTTCATCGGCCTATATCCCAACCGAAGATGAGATTGAAACCATGGAAAATATGGGTGCGGTAGTTGATAAACAGCAGTTCTAATGTTCTAATGCTGTTTTCTTGTAGGTATTCATTATTACGAAGATGAGAAATGGTTTGAAAATGTGCCACAGGGAGTGATATCAGAGGGTGCCATTGCTAGAATGAGAACCGAGCTCCTTGCTGTTCCCTCGACCAGCACTGAGCGCACTGCTGACCATAGACCACTGATAAGGTCACCGTCAGAACCAACAAATGTGAACTCAAGTGACCCGTCCAACATGGCTAGGAATTTATCGTTGACAACAAAACGTAAGGACGTAAAATCTTCGGAGAATGAATATGTTATCCAAGGAGAACTGAGCCAAATCCCCTCTTTAATGATGGGATTGGCCGCGCCCCCGTTGCCTAAGAGACCAATAAGCATTTCAAGACCTTCTTCGTTCAGCACCGCAGACCGTCATATCGAACCTTTGCATAGCGCCAAGAAATCTGAAGGCGTAGACAACATTTCGGAACCCAGACAGACAGATTCTGGTTTTGAGAGCGAAACTAAGAAAATCGCGCCCACCCGACCACCACCGCCCATGAACCTCTTTGACAGAAAAGCGCAAATATTCTCTCAACCAAGTTCTGATTCGTCTGGATCAAGAACGGGCGATATTTCCACGAAAGCCAAATGGAAAGACAAGAAGAAGAAACCGAAAGGAAGGAGGATGGCCCGTTTGAAAGAGAGGAGCCTGGAACTACTGTCCAGAATGAACAAGAGATGGTCCATGCACATTACCAACGAGGATGAATACGTGGCGGATGGAGAATCAGAGAATGACGTTGTGGAAAGAATTAACCCGCTCCCGGTGACATTCTCTTCTTCACTGCCTGATACAGACCTGGAGAGCGAATACATTGACCCAAGCTTGATCACGAGTTTCCCAGTCGCTACGCACCGTCTACTAGAGCTACAAGAACACAATACTCAGATAAAGGAAATTTCAAACACCAGATTCCGAAAGGCTGTTAAGAAAGTCATTCAAGCCTACCGCAAGAAAAAGGTTGAAGAGATGCTTGAAGAAATGCAAAGACGCGTTGTGGTCCTTGATGGTATTCATGAAGGAGAGCATTCTGAAGGGGATGAAGAAGTTAAGGTGGAAAATGAGGAAGCTGTTAATTTGAGCTGTGAGGAAAATGAGGCCGTATCACCAAAAGAGACGAACGTTGACAAAACCACTGAGCGCAAAGGGAGCAATGTATCAGCTGAGCCATTGGCACTAGTCGAACCAGAAAGTGCAGAAACGGTGTCCATTGTTGGCACAGACAAAACTGAAGGCATCCAACCCGCAGCATTAAGTCCAGTGAAGAACAAGTCATATGAATCCCTGAATGACATAATCGATCTCAAAGGAAAACCTGAAAAGGAAGAAGATCGAGTCTATCTGAGTTTGATGGAAATCGTGAAAGAAGAAGAGAGGAACTGTGAAGCGTGTGACGAGACGCACGTGTCTATATATGAATGGGTGAGACACGAATTAGTGTATTGTTCGGTTGCACCACTTTACCGCTTTGTCTATTCTAGAAGAAGCCAGAGCCTCTACATGCACCACCACCAATGAATGCAAACGCATGCCGACCACTGCCTCCCCTTCCTGGGGCTGCCCCAGCTCCACCACCTCTGCCTGAGCGGCATAGTGAACCTCCCGTAGCTCCTCCAAGGAGGAACAAGGAATCGTCCAAGGAACCACCCCAGTATGAGAACGTAACTGATGATTCTCACATTCAGATTCCCGATGCTAGTGATGCAAACAATGAAAATCTTCAGATGAATCAACTTACTACTATTTTATCGCAAATGGCGGAAAACATGGCCGCGACGTTTGCCGTTGTGACGTCAGCAATGAACAGAAACGCTGGCAGTACGCAGAGGTCAGAAGAGTTTGTTGAACCAACGCTGACATCTCCGATTGACAGCCGAGAAAACACTCAGAAAGGCTCATCATGTCTTGGAGATAAACATGAAGATGAGATACCAGAGGCGCAAAAACCTTGCTCTTCTCGGAGAACGAGCATCGTGCAACTTTTTCCACCTCTTGGATCTCTGTCTCGAAGGGGTAGTAGCCTTCTGGTGCCTCCCTTCAGTGAGCCTACTGAAGTGGAAGGCAGCTCAGATGGTAGTCCAGCTCTGTCCTGTTCACTCGGCTCAAGAGCAACCAGTAGGCGAAGTTCTATACAACCAGACGTTATGGTTGCATCCGAATCAGAAGGATCCAAAGGTGAATCCTTGGTTCCTCTGCATCATAACGCACTTGAGGAGGACCGAGATATTGACGCTGATCATAACGGGCCGAGTGTCGATGTCAGTGTGAAGCCGTTCAGTTCATCGGCTAAAAATCCCAAACCGAAGAGACTTAAAATCCCGGGAATATTCCAAAGTTGAAAGTAGCTGAAGCCCTCTCTGCTATTCACAACACAATATGATAACTTTTTTCACTTCCAGATTCAAATATAAATCGTCATATTATCATTAGTTTGAATACAATTAATTTATAATACATATCTTTATTCATACACACAAGTGGTATAAAATGAACAGAAAAAAAAATCAAAAATCAAAATCAAAAATCAAATCAAAAATCAAAAAAATCAAAAAATCAAAATCAAAAATCAAAAATCAAAAATTCAATACACATCGTTCAGTGCAGAGGGTGCTGGACAATTATTCCACTGTGGTACACGAATCATAAATGTCGAGGAATAACGTCTTCCGTCACCGCCAATCGTTTGAAGCTGGGTCTCCGTTTGTATGCGTACACAATTAGCCGGTAATTAATATATTCGCCCATCCAAATAGTCATTAGCATATTGCTGCCTTACTAGGCTACTCAGCAAATACAATATTGCACGGAGAGTATGGGCTGTACAGTTCATGCCATAATACCAACCCGTACAGGGTTGGATCTGGTAATCGCGTGATTTCTTTTTAAGAGGCTTCAATAAGTTTAATTTGAAGGCGTAGAAAAGTCTAATATTATTTCAGATCATCATCAGCGTCATCAGAAGAGAAGACTTTCGAAATAGGTTTGCTGGTGATGCCGTGAGCTCTTTGATCGTGTGATTCGGTTATTCGGTTGCTTATCGCAATGTCGTTTATCGAATTATTTTGTCGCAAGATCGATTGCATCATCAACGTATTTTGCACTAAACAAAAACACAGAAAGGACTGCGTCATGTTCAATACGACCGCACAATGGCAATGCTAATTAATTTTGCTAACACCCTCATCATTCATCATAGCTGACCATGCACGGGAATTCCCTATGAGTACATGCACGGGTCTACTATATATTTGGTAAACGTGTATACTAACCAGTATCAATGTACAAGAATGTCAAAAATAAGTTGCTATGATATCGATCAATAATTGGAGAAGTTATTTTAGATTCCAAAATAAAGTTGATTCGTCGATGACACATCCTATAAGATGTTGACTAACCCTATTGGTTTGAGACCCATTAGGCGTTCATGAGGCCTCTTCTGGCCGTGTTCTGCGGCCCCGATCAAATATAACCTGGATCAAAGAGTCTCCTTATATCCAAACGGTGTTCTTTGAGAGCCTACCAGTTGGATGGAGACACCCATTGAACCCGAGTGACCTTCACAGAAGCAGTTGTTTCATTCGTCTGGGAGGTGGGTACTGGTGCGTTCTTTGCAAAGGTTCAAGTGTGGTTCGGTTGTGAATGGATGAGAGTCATTCGGAGGGTGCGTTGTTCTCGCGATCTCATTTACTGCCGTTCTAAATTCCACGCATCTTCGGTCACCAGAGAGTTCACTCGTTTCCCTTGGGAGAGCAACGTCAGAGTTCTGGTCAGGTTTCGTGCATAATTCACTACTCTATAATTGGAAGATTGCCATGTTGTGCACATATACAGACGAACATATATCGCGTAATTGATTGAGAGTACGCGGAAGCACAATAGAAGTCCATAAAATTAGAATAACGTGTAAGCGCAATTCATCTGAAACAGCTAGGAGGTCACTTCCAATCCTATGTTTCGTGTTTATGCGATCGCACGTGGGTCCCTGGCATACGAGGAAGTTACATATACAATTTACATGTAATTGGCAATGTATTTGATCAATTACATTCAGAGATGCCATCCTCGTCCGAAACGAAAACACGATGCGTGGGGTCATATCAATCATGTCGCTGGCCCGGATCACTATGCAGGAAACGACACCCGAGTCTGACGTATCGATATATTTAAATGATACATGAGGTATACGCGTAACCAAATTAAGTGTTGTATCGATTCCTCGATTGGTTTTGCAAATCATTTCAACATTGCTACATGTTGTGAGTCAACACCTCTCGTTGAAGTATCTTAAATTGTCAACAAGTTGTCGATTCTGTGGGTGACAATCTGTGATATTGAACTCGCTGTTTGCCAACGACATAATCATGTGAAAAACAGTGATGGTACTTATAAAGACCGGCTACACAAGTCCGCAGATGCAGGTGCCTATGAATAGTTAGTGAGTGCATACTAACGTTGAGGTAAACGTGTTCCAGACTCAGCGATTTTCGGTCCACGGTGGATCATCGAAAGGTGCTTCCTTTGATGGTGAGTGTATTCAGTGTATTCAATTTGAAAAGAGCAAGCAAAAGGGCTGTGGCTGTAAAGTCAATATACTAAGAGTGACACCAAGGAAATAATATCGATTGTGGTGGACAGTTGAAGTAGTGGCATAACCTAGATGAGCCTATAGAGCAATGTGCTTCGCAAATCAGGCTATACTAGTATTACAGTAGATAAAACACGATTGGTCATTCAACGGTTAAATTGGGCCAGGAAACTCGGTAACCTTATTGTGAGTAATATTCGTGTATGGCATTTCTCTGGTCGAGAACGTTTAGATGATAAACGTCCTTCGACACGAGAGGATAGGTCTGCCGATTAGAATACAAACGCATCTGGACGAAAATTGCACGAAACAGGTTTGTAGGAAGTTGGGGTTTTGTAAATAACGATTCGGCTCACTGAACCTAAGTTGAAGTCAATAACTAGGAATTGGCCGACACAGCGGTTTGAGAGTATTGCATGCCATGACACTGATGGCGGGGTCAAATGCTTGCAATTTTCATTTCATTGTTTTCTTCCCCTACTGGTATCCACTATCCAACAACAACTATTATGACTTAAACCAGTGGACAGGATTGAGGGAGGAATACAAGAATGGGGCACGAAATGGCACATAGCATTAATACTAGTGTCTAAGTATGTACCAATAGTTAGGCAATATTCTGAATGACTAAGAGTCCTTCAGTAATCGGATGCAAGGGAATGACCCATATGCTTTGCCTCCTTTGATCTTTAAGCTCAGCCGGTTGTGTCAGGTTGGCCAGGACTCTCAGGAGTTCTTTGGCATGGCCAAGTCAAGCATCAGTTGTTTAGCAACGACTGCAACGTCTGAACCACAAACTGAATAATGCTCTATCATCTCTGAAACGTCGATGGTGATGCCAGCAACTCGCTGATGATGTTTTCGTTCAGCTTCAGTGTAATGTGCCGAAAAAGCTTCAAAAATAGCAAGCACTTGCTGGTTGCGTTGAAGACTGTTCTTGTTTGCATATCAACATGACGTTGGACATGTATATACCCTTTTCGTCGTACCAATCGGATGTAGCATACTTATTTCTCCTGTTCCGAAGTCAATGGAGGATTACAACGTCAGTTTCAATGTTCAACCTTTTCATAGCGAAACAATAATAATTGTGTTTGCGAATTTTACCCAATGGTAAAACAAATCGCAGTAGTTGCATGTTCACAATCATTTTTATGTCCGAATTCCACAAGCCAAAATGGCAATTCACCCGATAATAATATCCATCGATATCAATTTAATTCGAGCAATACGCTGATTACTAGTAAATCAAGTATGACGATTCGCGATTTTTTTTTTTTTTTTTTTTTTTTTTTTTTTTTAAATGTGTGTGGAATATGTACCGAAATAAATGAGATCGCTTGTGGAAATCGGGCGTAACTGTTTTACAGTAGCACATGCATATATCTCTTGTGAAAGTTTGCTATTATTGCAGATCTGAGCGTCTGGAGGTCAGTGACCGCGGAAGGATGGATTACAGCAGAATCAGAGCGCGCAACACCAAACTGGTTGATAGCATTCGGTCTCAGAGCAAAAGAGCGTCAATTTCATTGAACCATGCATTGTACAGCAAACAAGGAGCACTGGCGAGCCACCGCTACCAGCTCAAGGAGGTCGGCAGAGAACAGAAGCGACTCGAAGCTCAGTTGGTCGAAATCAGGCGACAGGGAGGCACAACCGGCGGACGGCTGCCCCCGAGAATGACCCACAACGACCGTAACTCTAGCGCTAAGACCTCCGAAACAGGTTCATCAACCAACGAGAAATCAGCCCCTGAATTGCCAAGCATCGGTAGAGCTCCAGGGTCGAGGGAGAGTGGTGTAAGAGCGTCCATTGCAGACGTCAACATGACAGCCGCTAAGGAGAGAGTCACTCAGCGTCTTGTGGGAATGAAGGATGCGCCGCAGGAGAGGAGGAAGTCCTGCAACGACCATGAGGAGCAGGACAGGATGACGATCCGAACACCCATGCACAATCATGACGGATCATTGAGAACGGTTCACCTCATGCCAGACTTCAAGACGGCGTATCGTGAAGCAAAGAAGGCAAGGTATGTCCGCACATACCCTGGCAAACAGTGGTTCGAGAAGGAGCTTAGTATCGGAGACATTTTCGACAAAAATCTGAAAGAAAAGACGCTACTTATGTACTCACCATTTGACTGAATTGACAAAAGATGCTTATATGCAAGTCATCAATTTTATATGTAAGTCATCACTAATATATGCAAGTCATCATTATTGGATTCAAATCATCACTGTTATATGCAAGTCATCATAATTAGATACAAGTCATCATTAGATTAAAGGCATCATTAAATGCAAGTCATCATTATTACATGCAAGTCATCACTAATATACGCAAGTCATCATTATTAGATGCAATTATTATATGCAAGTCATCATTAGATGTGAGTCATCATTATTAGATGAAATTTATCATTATTAGATGAAATTCATCATTATTAGATGAAAGTCATCATTTTGCCAAGATTCCGTTTATACGTGCAGGGGCACGTATAAACGGAATCTTCAACCCAGAAGAAAGAAAAAAAGAAAGAAAGA
Organism: Capitella teleta; assembly: GCA_000328365.1. Lineage (NCBI taxonomy): Eukaryota > Metazoa > Annelida > Polychaeta > Capitellidae > Capitella > Capitella teleta. The sequence continues at coordinate 262,813 of KB297391.1, forward strand.
CAGTAATATATATACATCATATATATCAACATTTATTTAACATAAAATTGTCTCTTGATGTTTATCACATTATCTAAAGCACTAAGATATAGTCATTATCTATTTCTTGCATCGATTCACTAAGGCTTCGGAGTCCCATATGCGAGATCAATTAGTCAGACAGGATTTGTGGAGAAACAAGACTTTGCTGAGCTGGAACATGAACGCACACGAAGGTAATAAATTAACCGAAAGCATAGCATTTGGATTGCAGTCGCAATAGACAGATGATAGTAACAGCTGATGACTTAGAGATCCGATCTTCATATTGAACAATACTAGCTATACAATATGCGGTGCTAAACCTCCCATAAAACTGACGATCATTAGACCAAGTATCTACGTAGATTAGACTAATAGATTAATCTAATAAATTAGACTATTGGCATCCAATGTGACAGTATATGAATACAAAAAATTAATATATGCATCAAGATAATGCATTAGGTTTCTGCATAACGTGCGAATGTTGATAATGTAATTGTGAAAATAGGAGCTTGCTATTTTATAAACATATTATGTAAATAATACTAAATAATTCTGTGCAATGCGAAAGAGCTTAATTCCGATTAAGATTAATCATGATTCATAGCAACAACGAAAAGTACAACAGTACCCGCATTAATATATGATGCATATAACCAAAAGTTTTCAACAGAAAAAATTATTAATCTGAATATAAGATGGAGATTTAAAAAAATACTTTGCAATTGAGAGATATATATATATCGATAACATGTGATATTATTTTGCAATATTATTATAATCAAATTATAAGTATTAATTTTTTTTTCTCCAAGGATAACAAAATAACATTGACATGTAAACCTGGAATAAATTCATGGAAAACAGGGTGTCCCGTGTAAGTACTGGTATATACTACTACTACTACTACTATGCAAGGACATTGACTTTATATAAAGGGTACTAAAATAAGACTGATACACTATGTTACATTATGATTAGCATACAATTCCTATCAATTTGAGAGCTGGTTGCTGTGCTGGTAGTGAATCCTCCTCTAATTCAAATCAACGTTTGCAAACTGAAACGAAATAAATTAAAATTATAGTAAATTATCCATGCAGGAAAGACTAAAAGAAAAAATCAGAAAAAAAATATATAAAAAATATAAAAATTAAAAGTTCGGCAGCACTTTACGTAGAAAGAAGATGATCGGGTATAATATATACTAATTGTAAAATATACATGTAATTTCCCAAATCCAAAAGATAATGAGCCCTTACCCCAAGCAGAGGGTTGAAGAAGAAGGAAGAGTCCGCCACCGAGTTTAGAACTACAGGAGATAGATAAATGAGTGAATGAACTTCGGAAGTTTTGCATCATGTTAGTTAGTACATGCTCATGCATGGTGCAGATCTTAACTATCATAACGGCCTTTTCTCGAATCATAACGCACTATTAACAAGTTGTGAATTCTTTGTTTGGGATTCTTATAATTATTAAATCTGTATGGTAACGAGAGGAATTTCCGCAGGGCTTAAATTCATATTCATGAGACATAAATTCTGCAGATAATCACAGCCGTCAGCCATGAAAAATGCGAACCCAGCCGAGAGAAAAAAAAAAAAAAAAAAAAAAAAGACCACTGCTGAAATCCCTCCTTCACCGAGTACAAAAAATAAGTTACAAAATGTGCAAAAGCGGCCATGTGAAAGCATTCCACATGCAACAGACAGACAAACCAAGAGAGTAAAAGCATCCCAAATTGATTCAACAACAGTTTCATTTTAAACTTTATTTCGTAAAAAAAAAAAAACAATTATAATAATTGAAAAAAAAAAAAAAAAAAAATTGATTTTGATTAAATAAAAAAAAAAGCACTCTGCATGACTTAACTATTATCAACAAAATAATCCGCCATAAACACCATATGCTTAATATATATATACATCCACTAATTGACATACAAAACGGAAATATGAAAATATGTAGGGCTAACAAAAATTTGCAGAGGGGGATTGGCCGTGAGGAGACGTGCATACAAAACATGGATAAACAAAGAGCTTATACTCGTTGAGGTTCCTGGGTGGCAGGGGGCGCCTCTGTGCGGACCTCTGGGTGCTGAGAGGTCACCTTGAACCACTTGGTCTCCTTGAACAGGAACCACAGGTTGGCTCCCCACACGCACATGTTCAGGAAGCCAAAAATCTGGGGGAAAAAAATTTAACTTGACAAATTTCATTGCACAAAGTCGAACTTACAATGGAAACGTTGAGACTGGCGAAGTTTGCCAGTTTGGTGACTTCGCAAGTGATGCCGTGGGTCTCAGCGTAACTTTTCTCGCACTCTTTCACATCACCTGGTTCATTGTAGAACATCTCCGCAGGGTTCGAGTAGTACTTGACCTTGGATACACCGTCCGCCCAAGCAGAGGACGAAATCAACCAGAGCAGAGTGAACACGGCAGTGATGACAAAGTCCTGAAGCATAGCAGCACGGTCAGGCTCCTTCTGGATCTGCCCTGGATCGTACTCACGGCAATCGGGATGTTGTCGTACTTGCGATACTTGTCGTCGAAGCAGACGTACAAAACTAGAGCAGCCAGCGAGTACAGGAAAGCCATGACGCCAACAAACACATAGAATTCCGCAGACGATGAGAAGTCTCCGTACAAACCGACTTTCTCACTGGCAATGTCAGAAGAGTTGGCACACAGGGGCACGGAAAACTTATCGTTGCTCAGTCTGGAAGACGAGCCCCAAAAAAAAGAATCATAAAAATAAAACCATCAAGTGCTAAAACAAACCTGAACGGATATCCGAACTTCATGACCTGTTCGACAGGAGCCTCTTTCTGGCAAGTGTATGTGAAGGCGCATGATGAGCTCACTGAGGTGGTTGTGGCGAAGGCGAATATGGCCAGGATCTGAAGCAAAGGTTTCAAATGAAAGCAGCGGCACTCTCAGCATCAATTGCATTAGGTGCCAGACAGACACGGCGTTTCGTTGAAGGCGGCATGCACCGGTCGCTGTCACGGCCAGGCACCTTGCCGCCTAATGCAACTTACTTCGCTAAAAACACAAGAAAACCAGGCGACAAATTCGCAGTCGGACGTGGTATAAACCCAATTTATGCTCAGATTTGCGAGCGCTTGGCCAACAGAGGTCGCGCGATGCATCTTGATGCAAGAGGCCGCCGGGTTGAAGGGCGCTCGCTGCGAGGATTGCTGCCGCGTGACGAGCAAACTAAAGCGGGGAGAACTCCGGGGGCTGGGCCCCGGGAAGAGAGTCTGATTGTGAACAAGAACGGTGGCCTAATCGCGGCTCATCCATTCCGAATGTAATTTTTTTTCCATTGGGAGAATAAGAAAGCCTTCAAACAACTTCATTCTCAGAAGTATACAGCTTCATTGCACAATGGTCGTTGTGCTGGTACCTCGAACCAATCGCAGCGTGAAGCTCTCGGAAGCAAACACTGAATAGCGAACTCGGTCATCTCCAGCGAGCACTGCTGCTGCGGCTGCGGCTGCTGAGGCTGCATAAGGCTGCTTGCAATAAATAGCCAGGGGCAGCAATTAACAGCATTCAATCGAGAGAAGCCATCCACGAGAATGTCGGGGAGAAACGCGTCGTTTGACTTGTGGCTCGCCTCGGGCGCAGACGAACGTGAAATGGGCAGGAAACGCCGCGAATGACGTGAATGAGGTGAGACTGAACAATCCGTACAACAAGACATGGAAAAGAACACATGTCCACTTAGCCCAATGATGATGCACGCGGATGTCACAGAAGAAGGGCGGAATGGGTGGAAAGGCATTGCAGCCGAGCGCATAACATCGACATCAACAACCTCCACGTGTTCACTTTTCGGCAACAAGGAACCCAAAGAGACAGCATTGTATCACGGAGACGAGCATCTCAAACGCACCAAGACACCCATATAGCATTGTAAATAGGCTGAAATTCGCCTGAATTAGCCAACCAATTTGGTTCCCATAAAACTATGAATATGATCTCAAACATCGATCAATCTGAGCGAAGAGATCTCAGTATACACGGTCACATGACACCCGGCTATTTCCAGCTGTTCGAACTCATACATGAGGTACATTCACGGATATTTCGCACCACAGTAGCAGACAAGCTTCCCACACAGAATTGGCGCCCACAACGCAAAACCCGCTGAGAGGAAGAGCTGCGTTTCAAAGACTTACACTGAGCAGCTCCTTCCTTCGGATATGATTCAAGGGCTTCCGGGAAGAGAAGTGAAGGGGAGTTTTTAATAGGGAGACAGTTCCAAACGCGGGTCTATGCAATGCTCCCAAGGGCAGCAGCGAGTGGGTTGGACACGCACGGCTATTCGGAACACGTGACATGAGTTTAAGTGGCAAACACGCACGAAGCAAGCGGCTGCTGAAGAAATCGACGGCAGAAACAACGACAGCATAAATTGCTTATCAAGAAATTAAATTTGCACAGCGCATCGCGAGGGTCGCCGATGGCAGGTAATCGATGACACGCAGGCTCTCCAAGCAGCTAGTGTCAGCAAAAACATCCGATCGCAATGGCTGAATTGCGCAACCAGAGAAGAGTAAACAGCAGGAATTCCCTCGAGTGCAAAACTAAGAGCGACATTTACAGCGACGGGGGCGTAGCCGAATGGGCAATCGGGCTTCGAACTGAAACCCTTGACGTTGGTGGAGGTGTTTCCCAAAGGGACACACATATGGGAGCGGAATCGAGGGCATCATCTCGCGAGACCAGGTGACGTGAGCCGCAGGTGGTTGACGGATTGCATAGCGCTGATGAAAGCCATCAGTTTATGACTAAACGCGGACAGCTGAGTGCAAAGAGGTCAAACACTCTGCTTCCGTAGCGTGCCCAAACAACAGAGCTGAAATATCCGATGCAATCGTACAAAAAAACATGGCGAACGTGAATACGATGCAGAGAAGGGAAATGACCCTTGATGACCGCTGTCCAGCTGCCATAAAACGGAGAACAGGTGCAATGGATAGTGTACATGATAAGAGACCGCGGACAGAGCACCATTTGCGAGACAGAGTCCTGTAATTAAGCTTCGTGATTAGACTGATTACGGAGAATGGCAGCTCAGCGAATGAGAGCGGCCCCTTTGCTGCTCGGGACTGCACTGTTGCTGGTGTGGGTAAACGAGGCAAGAAAAGGGGCCACTCCTACTAAATACCCCATGCACCGCGCATTCAGAAACAACGCGATTTCCATTGCGTGGGGTTTCATGCACAGGGCAGACTCATTTATAGGCTGCAAATCCAACCCCCTTTTGGGGTATTTTAGGTGTTAAACTGAGGCAGCAGTGTACTCGCCCGCATTTGTGGAAGCCAAAACCGAATTGCGACAGTTCAACTTTGTGTGATCAGGAAAAACCACAATCATTTTGCAACATGTGAAAAACTGAAAACTCTTATTCTGCAAAACATTCCTTGTCAGGAATTACGAATTCGCATGAAATTCCAACTGTGCTATGGCTGCCGACATCTGAAAGGCCTCAAGCAGTCAGCTCAATCAAATGGCGCAACTTCGCACCATAAAATTATTACATTTGACACAAATAAATTAAAGGCAATTACGTAAGATTCATGCTTTATATAAATATATTGAATAAACATATACATTCACTAATTCATGAATAATCGTACATCCGTAAATTCACTAATTCAGTGACCATTTTCTCAAAGCACAAAAGAGACAATATGCAAACTTCCTGAGCAAACGATGCGCCCTTTGAGACGTTACGCTGAATGCCTGCTCAATCTCTCTTACAAGTGAAACGTTGATATACAAAGCAAGATTGAGAATCCCGGGACTGAAGCGTCCTTCTACAGTGCTAATCCTACCAATTGTGGGTTAATTCCGCATGCACCAACAAGCAGCACAGACAGAGAGGGTGGGGGCGTCGTCGTGGATGGTTGTATAGTATCTCACCAGGTCAACGATCTTGAACATGAGCGTCGTGCCCGCCATGACGTCATCGCCTGCGCCGAACACTGAGCTCGCTGAGCGGGGCTTCAGCTGAGCCGATCAGAAAGCCAATTACTCTGCATGACACCGCTCCCTTGACATGCAAACAGGATGATCCCGAAGCCGCCGCGTACGGGCTCCCCAAGCGAAGGAACGAGGCAGAAAGACAAGTGCTCGCCATGCTGCACATAAGAAACGGTCCTTGCATAATTCAGTGCGAACTTTAAACTCGCTGAAGGAAACGCCGACATGGACACGCGTGGAAGCCTTAAATCTAATCGCTGCTCCGACTGCTATCAATTATGACCGCTGCTTAGCAAAGCTTGACATTTGAACACGGGGAGGAACACTCGAGGGTACTGTGAGATAAATAGGGTGCTAGGAGGGGGGGCGCACGGGGAGACAGCACTGATGCAGAGCGATGCGAGTTACCCGGGGAGGAAGAGGAGGAGAAAGCAAAGAGGGCTTCATTGACCCTCAACGCAAAGCAATCATGCTCAGCTCAATCGGGCCGCTGTCCACATCGCCTTCCATGCGAAATTGACAAGCGCAGAAACAAGACCAATATCTCTCTCTACGGCGAAGAAACACGATTTCAAGAGCGACAGCAACTGAATAGATGCGGCTCAAGGGACTGACAAGAGGAACGACATCAACTGGCTTAGACGCGGAATGACACGCTGGCAGCTGCGCCAACGATAAAACGTGATCGCGGCCCGTGATAAACGATGAATCCTGATGCACGTACCTGTTGGTTTGAATTATACATGCGCACAATACTGCTGCCATGGCAACAGAAGATACTGCTGCCGTGGGGAGGGGGGGGGGGTGGCAAACGGCGCATTGGAATCGCACAACGGAAGACGGACGAGCACAGCGCATGCCAGGCATTGTGCTCCCGATGCTAAAACCATATTGACGCCGCAATTAAAGTGACCTTCATATAAATAAAAAAGACGAAGGAGAGAGCTCACCATGTCAAGGATCTTCAGCGTCAATATCAACACGATCATCTCGAACGAGAACAGCCAGCGTCATATTCCATTACACGTCATGCATCCAAGAAAGGACTCCCCGCAGCGACGCTCCTATACCTCCGGGGACAAAACACAAGACACCTTCGCTTGCACCTCTGCCGCGACGACTGAGAAGCCGACACGCAATCGCAGGTAGGAAGGCCCGGCGGACGAAGAAGCATGAGATATTCATCAAGGACCCGTATTGATGGGGCTTCGCGTAAGACCAGATGGATTACATCCCTTTATCCCACTGGGAAAGCGGGCGTTTGCGAGGCAGCGGGGGCTGGGTGCGAATGGTTAAAGGCCGTTTAAACGCAGAGGCCTGCATGCGAGCAGCTGATAGCCCAGAACCAATTGTCATCGCACAACCGATCGACGCTGCACGCACCGCGCTTCAGCTCGCAAATCTGCTCCTCTGACAACGCGTGGAAGAAGAAGAAGAAACAAAGCGCCGAAGGTTTGACACTCGGTTCGTTCTCATGAGGCCTCTAAGCCCCATCGAAATAACACAGAGGAAATTCTTGCGAATGGCAATCTGGCAGAATTGCCGAGAACATGAGGAGTATACGGAGGACGCGTAGGGTTCGAAGAAGGCACACCATGCAGCCTAATAAAAGGTCAAGGGTCAATACATGTCGTAAGGGCAGTTAGGAACCGCTAATGACCGTTCCTCAAAGTTAAGATGCGCAAAGTAGATGCATGAGAATGTATAATGCATGGAGCATGGTTGATCCACGCCAATCAGCCGATTCCTCATGCACAGCTACGCATGCGCGGCACGGAAGCGGGCTAGGGGGCGAGGGGAGGGGCCGATTCATCATGGCTGATAGCAGTGTTCAATCGCATGCCTAGCGATGAGAGCAGGAGACAGCATACTGCACATTAAACCCATTCACACCAAGCGGAATGCACCTTCGTCGCTTGTATGCGTTCCATTATGATCTGATGTTATCACCAAAGATTCGAGCGCCGGCTTCCGGGGCCACAGAGCATCCATCTTGGTCGGCGGAAGTCCCGATTTAGACGGAGACGCTTCTTGGAGACGGCGGCGGCATTGGGCACAGAACACAGCAGTGGGGACATTATTGGTCAACAGCTCAGATTTCTCATGTTCTCTGCTATACGCCGTAATGGTAGATGCAACGCACACACACTGCTATATATAGCGCTAATGTAGTCAGTGATATCATGAATAATCATACGATTTTGAGGTGATACAGAAAAGACGGCAATTTATAGTTCCCAGAAGAGATTGAACCACTGGTCAAAACTTCAGAAGAGAGACGATTGCTGAATCCAGATCGAGAAACAATGGCAATCAATGAAAGATGCAAAAGGCAAAGCGCCGATTGTGTGCACCAATGAGATGGATCATGACAGCCGCGCGCCTCAACGTTCAACGTGAGCAATCGACGCTTTGTGATATGTGTCCATGTCATGCGACACAATGCAGCTCTGTTTGTCCATTCGGTGCTATTGGGGTCACGTGATATGCTGGCTGATTCCATCGAACGATTTGCGGAAACCGTACGCTCACAACGTGTACGTGAAGGCTAAAACGGGCCTCTCCCGCGAACCACGCCTCTACTCCTCCTCCGCGATTTAAACGGAGGCTTCCCCAGAACCCTCGTCCCTCGCGGTAAGCGCGGAGTTTCATTCTCCTCTTGTTTAATTCACTCGACTGCAAATAAGGTAGCTAAAGAGCGTTTGACCATTATTGCACGGTTATGATTTAATCTGTACCACAGAGGCAGTGGCAAATTACTCCAATTCGGCTCGATACCTCAACACTCTTGTGGTAGGTGCGTTCGACGATCCACACGGACTTCTTGCAACAACAGACAGACACAACATGCAACAGCGCCCGCATTTGGCGAACAGCAACGCAGAGGAGTCAGTTTGGAATTACATGATCATAACGGCAACTCGGATCGACAGTTTGTAAGAAACGACACATGCAGACGGCAGCGGATTAGTGATTATTAGATCCTCCGTGGTGACCTCGCAGTCCCGCACCCTCAAGGAGCACACAAGGACGAAATACCTTACGATGCAATTGCTGTGCACCACTAAAATCACAAGCACTGAGAAGACAGCACATATGATACAATGATGAAACCAAATGACACAATCAACGCCAGAATGAAGACAAGTGCGTTATGATACAATGATGAAACTAAATGACACAATCAACGCCAGAATGAAGACAAGTGCGTTATGATACAATGATGAAACTAAATGACACAATCAACGCCAGAATGAAGACAAGTGCGTTATGATACAATGATGAAACTAAATGACACAATCAACGCCAGAATGAAGACAAGTGCGTTATGATACAATGATGAAACTAAATGACACAATCAACGCCAGAATGAAGACAAGTGCGTTATGATACAATGATGAAACTAAATGACACAATCAACGCCAGAATGAAGACAAGTGCGTTATGATACAATGATGAAACTAAATGACACAATCAACGCCAGAATGAAGACAAGTGCGTTATGATACAATGATGAAACTAAATGACACAATCAACGCCAGAATGAAGACAAGTGCGTTATGATACAATGATGAAACTAAATGACACAATCAACGCCAGAAAGAAGACAAGTGCGTTATGCTAAGATAGCACAACTGTACACGTAGAGGTATATAAATAAGCTAAGACGAACGTTATGAAATAAATGATGCGTTATGATTGTTCGTGAATCGAGTGTTACACGGCTGACACCCATCATTTGGTCATTGCATCAGATGGGGCTTGTCTTCCATAAGCTTCTCTCAAGATTTTTTATGATTTCCTTGCAGTACTTGTCCCTCTGCACAAAGACACTTATGATGGAATGACACTGGATTGGTTTCATTTTTCTCAAGAAACTGAGAATGGTGTGTGTAGGTCTGTACGAGACGCTACCAAACTGGCGAAAAGGGCTGAATCATTATGATAAACTTACTGGAAACTTATATTGGTTGCTAGGCAACGAATGCGGAGGAAGCACGTGAGGCCCACCGTCGCAGTTTGACGATCATAACGTATAAACTAGTGATGGGCAAATATTGAATTTGTCCGAATATTCGAAATCGAAGCTTCGAGTTGTCGATATTCGTCGAAGCCGAATACGGAGCCGAATATATAACTACTGCATTGCAGCAATACTAGCACCTTCATTATATAGGCTGATGAGCTCAATCCAGTGATGCCCCTTAAGGTAGCTGACCAATCAAGAACAGCCGCCACGTGGTTGGTCAAGTTCAGCCATGTGCGTCAATGCCCTGCCTTTTTGAGGCCAATAAGTTCAAAGAAATTTCCAATAGTAGACCTGGTGATAATCCAATGATAAAGCCCGAAGCAAACAACGAATAAAGAAGTTGTGCTCATTTAAACACATGATGTTTGTATGGTCATCACTTCTAAATCTTTAAAGCATTATTATAGATAGCATGTAAGATATCCAAAAGCAGAAAATTTTAAGTTTCAGTAGGATATCAGATAGCGTGTATACATATAATATAATACATAAGCTTAGGGAACAACCTCATCCTTGTTGAGGTTTCAGGTTTGTGCAAACGAAATTTCAACTATTTCAAGAGAGTATCAGTCAACACATCCTCCATAATTGAAATTGGCGTTTGTCATTAGCATTAGATGGGGAACATTGAACAGTGACACCAACACCCATAGAAGGCCATACTCGTTCCCTAATAATCACAAATTCGTCAACGAATTAATTCCTCAGGCTATTGGCAGGTGTCATTGAATTAACTTGGCCAAAGTTTACAGCAAGACTTAATTTCCAATAATGCTTTAAAAAATACTCACAAATTGCAGGAACTTTATGAATCCTCTGGGTTCCTTTGCAGCATCCATGTTCCAGTTGACGGTGGCCTGAAATGAGAGCAATTGCTCAGCATAAGACGTCACAGGCTCACAGCCTATTGAGTGAAAAATACTCCACAATTATTATCCATGGCTTCGAATGAAAAATTTCCAATTTGTATATCATTACGTTGATTACTGGGAGGAAATTTATGAGGAAACAATAACGGCAATTTAAATGAGTGTACAAATTGCTTCTTGACTACCGAGACGTGAGAAAATGAGTGAGAAATAACATGAATTTTCCCACTCTGTATATATGGGGCCTGCAAGTTGCAGATGCAAATCGTGGGAAATAAAAAACCGCTCAAGAAACTCAGTTTTTCTCTGTTTCCTCACCTCATTAAATTAGGGAAGGAATAGATGTCGAGTTATTGAAGTTAAAAAAAGGTTATTAAAAAGGTTAATAAAGCTGAAATTAAATTGTAATATAATAATATTGAGCTTCTTCTGAAACAAAAATTTTAAAGCTCAGTCTTCACGATCCGGAGCACTGGCCATTTCTAGGTTTCGCTCAAGAAGCCAATGGGACTTAAGGGTATCCGAGCATTTCACATACGGGCTGATTTACTTACATCCTTACTGGAGGATGGAAATATAAACTCGTACACCACTCGCTCAAGGACGGACCATGGAATTTAACCCCCGTTAAAATTCAAACAGCAAATTGAAAGAGACAAACACACAGTAACTTCAGTAAGCCAGAATTATTTTTCTGATCTTTTAACAAGAATTTAATGTTTGGGTTTAGGAATATTAGGATTAAAAAACAATGCTTCATAGTTCAATATTAATTTTAAAGCAACGCTGACATAACTGATCACGTGTGACATGACAGCGCCGGTTACCCATGAAATAACAAATACAAATACGACATTCAAATTAATATAAGCATTGTCGACTGAATTAATCCCTCGCTCACCCTGCTTCACGGATCATTTAACTGTCGTTTCACACCTATATTCAATGTCAAAGCAGAAATGGCGCGAATCACGGAAGCCGCTGATTACAAAGGGCTTTCACCTTTGCCTCGAATGAAAGGCTAAATAAGTAATCAAGCAAGCCTATAAATAAATTAAATATCTAATTGCAATTTGGGTGAAGCTAAGGAGAGCGACATCACAGAGAATAGCACACGCAGCCTGTGGCGCAGGCAAATACCCGACTACGAGTAGGCCTATAAATGTAGCCTACATTATGCTCGTGTCAGAAATGCTACTAGAAATGCTACTAGCAGATCAAGGCAAAGAACAGAGATCGGCAGTGAAGCAGGTCGCAAGTACTCCAGGGTGCAGTTTATTCACCTCTCTTGCATCAATTGCCCATAACAATTAAGCACCAGTTGGTCCACTAAATGTCACACGATTCCTCTCTAGCCGATCAATTGTCAAGATGTCATAAATTTTTAAGTTCTCCGCATGTATAGCACTCTTTATATTACAAACTAGTTTTTATGGCCCCTGCAGGAACGTAATAACGAGCTCTGACTGTATATGTAAATAAATGCACAATATTGCAAATCCAAATTAGGGCAAATAGATGGTATTCAATCCAGCATGAACAGAGAGACCATAGCAGCATATAGGCCTAATAGGCTTTAGCTAACCCATGCATAAATTATTTTATTCTGTGACATATTGAATGAGTCACACCATGATTCATGATCCTAACGTAAATAATCAGTCACCAAATTGACCTAAAAATGCCCTGTGTACTTGAAGTGAAAACGAATCATGCTCTACATGACAAATCAGCAAACAATGATACATCATAGGATCATTGATCTGATCAATACATCATTAATCATACATGTAATGTTAAACGTATATTAATCACGATTCAAGGTAATGGCATTCATTATTCACGATTCAAGGTAATGGCATTCATTATATTATTCAATGCAATTCCGCATTTGACCGAATTGAAATAATCACTTTAGATTTCATGCAATTGGCAATTGTATGAATTACAAAACCCTGGATTCCCCTTCCTCATAAACATACAGGCCACGGAGCCCGAGGGAGGATATTATGGGTTCGGTGGGAGGAGGTCCAAAATTATACCAGAGCGAAACTTCAACTTGAACTTCAGGCCGGGTGTCAAACGATTTTAAATGTCAACACTTGCAATGTTCGTGACATTCTCAACACAAAAACAAGGCAACCATACCATCGCTAGACGTTCCATGACTGCGCTCCCCGGATGAAGAAACTGGGCAACAGAATTAATAGGATGATAAATTCGATTTCTTAATCAATATTTCGTCTGACGATGAGTCGACCAGCACAAGAAATGTTCACGAGGATGCCGTATTGCTTCCATACAAAATGCGTTATGATTTGGACTGAGCATCTTTATCGAGTTTCATTATTATCTCAACGCCTCGATTAATAATGCCGTTTGATTAAATTCTAGATTAAATTCAAGTCAGACTATGGACATCTCGTCAATGTATTGATTAAAAAAGCGTATGTACACATTTTCAGGACGTCTCTCCCTGAAACTCCAACACTGTTGGGTGTGATGATATTATGGAAGCAATGTCATACATCTGCCAATGAGGGCGCCAGCTACTCAAAAGTGCAGACTACATTTCGTGATCTTGGTACGAATTTCTGAATGTCCTATGTCAGTGTATAATACCGTGTTACTTAGTGCATGTATACTATTAGCAGAGATAAATTACGTGATATTTACGTGTATGGTATGCGTGGTGCAGCTTTTGTGCTGATGCATTGACTCAAATTTGGCTGCCAGTGCACAATATTTTGTGGTCGCTCTTATTCTGCAAGTACACGTAAAATGATGACGTTATGATTGTTATGTTCATAACGCACTATTTGATTTTACAACATGTTACGCCGTACGTAATGAAATTGTATACTTCGGTTGGAATTACAGAATACGGATCATGGCCTCTGAACAGAATTTGGTGAAACACTTGGGAGGCTGCCATTGCGGAACGGTTCAGTATGAAGTTATGGCTCCCTCTAAAGTTATGATCTTCGACTGCAAGTGAGTATTGTTTTCAGTGTACACTACCTTACACCTAGTGGCTCGTATCTCTCCATTTGGGTGACTTAAGTGATTACATGTACCCTTTCCATTTCAGCTGCAGCATTTGCACAAAAAAACAGAACAAGCATTTCATCGTGCCCCAGAGTCGCTTTAAGCTTTTGAAGGTATGAAAGTTCTCAAATTGGCATAATTAAATTGTACATACTTTTGACACCAGATGAATTTTGTTTAATTGCCATGTTTCTACTTTATTTCAGGGAGCGGATTCCATCACAACGTACACCTTCAACACTCACAAAGCCAAGCACACATTCTGCAAGATTTGCGGAGTGCAGAGCTTTTACCAGCCACGATCCAATCAGGACGGATATGGAATCATGCCGCACTGCATCGACTCAAACACCATCACTGGCATGGAAAGAACGCAATATGATGGGCAGAACTGGGAAAAGTCCCTTGAAGCAAGCGGGATTTCCAAATACTCAAAAGAATGAAATTTGATTACGCGCTACACGGGAAAGGTTTGAAACAGGTTGAAGAAAAATATTAGAAGGAATATAATATTATTTGATAGTGAACACTAATTCTGAAATTGTACACACAATTGGTGATGGTGTTGGTATTAAATAGTTTTATTTCATATTTTTTTAATTAAAACGAAAAACAATGTTCATCTTTTGGGTTTCAATTCATGCTCGTAAGAGCGCAAGTAGACGGGTCTTGATTCATCCAGGGTTCGTCTTTGACCTTTGAGATATTTTTTGGCGGTAGGGGGCAGCACGCTCTGCGGTAAGTTGATCTGCGAAGAAAATACAATCGTAAGAGGGAAGACGACAGAGATTGGCTTACCAATCGGGGGTACGGATTGCCATAATGAAGTGCTGAATGAATGAATTGAGGAATTAGAACAGCTTTATCATTGCTGGTACTAACCTATTTCAATCCTGGCTTCAGCTTCATGCAAATGTTGAGGAACCTGTGCGTCGGGAATCTGAGAGGATACTTTGTAACGCTTTCTGAGTCGAGATAAGACTCGAATTGAGCACCTGTTTATTCTGCTTGAGCAGATCGTGTGCTTCTTTGCGGATGTATTGCTGTTCGGAGGCAGTTTTTGTCGCATCAACTGATGACCATGTTCTTGCTAATTGAAGAATTTTTTTGTACTTGGACAGAACTTCTTTGCGATGCGCCATCCTCACACTGCAGAGGGGAAGATTGCAAAAGAAGATATACACGCAACCGAACATAAACATAATGAGACTACACGTTATAGATGTCAAAAAGTCATAATTATATGTGTGTAGGAACTGCTCCGCGCTACCCTTGGGGAGCTAGCTGCAAACATGCAGGGCCCCGGACCATGGATAAACTTCATTAAACCCAAAATTAAGGCAAACAAAAAAATATCATTTTAGGGCAAAAAAAAAAAATCTCATTTTAGCACAAATAACTTGTATTAGGGTTTTAGACACACCGACTAATGACTACCAACACTTGCCAACACTAAGTGACTAACAGTGTGAGTGTTGCCAACAGCTCATTCACTCATTGACATGATTGATTGATTAAACACCGAGATTCAAAGGACCAATAAAGAGCTCAGAATCTTCTAGATGATTAATAATACTTAACCCGTTTGCTCAGAATCTGTTTAGCGCCTTTACATGGGCATATGAAGTAGTCAATGTTATGTAATTGTCTTCTGCTAGCAGGGCTAGGACATCCAACTGAGAAGCAAGGGGAGGGAATTCGATATGCAGATGCGTTATGAAATATGACTTCCTGTGGTTGCTAATTAAGCTAAGCTTGCTCTCACGTTAATTGTATTACTCCAAATTGATATAAAAAAAAGCACTTTGTTTTGTTACTGTATCCTCACTGCTTCAAGGAAAATTGAGTCAACTTACCAGTTATAAAAGAGTACTGATGCAAAAGGACTATTGATTTATCAAAACCTGACCTCGAAGACCTGTCCGCCACAAGTTGAACTTTATCATAACTCCGATTTTTCCGGTTGTAATATCTGCACCATCTCACTTTGATTCACTACTGTGCACCCGTAATTTGGTCAGCAAATTGTATAGCTACCAGTGTGGTAGTACATGCATCATGATGCTTGTATCATTTATAGGATTCAAGATGTAGGCTAAATGTGGCCTGTAGTACTTCCGAGTAAGGGACCTATAGCTAGTAGGCCTACCTCCAAGGTGGGTGGCTGTGGTCGATTTATGTACAGTTAATGAATAATGTCCAGACCGAGATTAAAGGGACTTCTAATTGTAAAATAAATAACCTTTCCAATCACCTGTGTATATACCTATGTACACTCATTAAAAAAAGTATAAGGCGAATGGAGACCAAGTATCATATACTAGTATAGTAGCTGCACTATCCATGCGTGCATTGGCATTGGTATTACATGCCTCAGCCTTGGATTATCATAACTATTTAATTAATGTAATGACTTATTAGCCAACATTATTATTATTATTAGCCAACATTGCAGTCTCCAAGTTCTTTGAATAAGGGCAACATAACGCACTTCGGTACAGTGAGGCCTCGTTTACTGAAATTTCCGAAACCTTAAATTCTCATTTGATATACGGGTAGAGTTGTAATGCACTGTACACTTATACATATCACTTATAGCGTATGGTTGCTCAATTGCAATCACTGGCTGAACAGTTATATAGACCCGATAGCTACAAGCCCATACATATGCGTATATACATATACATATGCATGTGCATCGGCCCCGAGGTGACTAATGCCACATTTCGAAGAAATGATGATAACTCAAGATAATGCACGCATTACATAATCAACGAATCCAAATAAATCAATAACAATATAAATTGCTGAATGCTTATCTGGCTGCTTCGTGCAATGAACGAAAGATAAGATGCGGGGGCCTTTGTGTGGACCGACGCGGTCAGAGGTCTATGGCGGTCATATCAATTATACTTTATAGAAGGGCATCGGAGACTAAACGAGGACAGGTAGGACAAGAATAATTAAATTAATACAATTAGCTCTATGAGCACTGAGCATCTGACCTGCTCAGGTGATGCCATCATGGGGTGACTGCATCGTGATATAAGCCTTGTATTTTAATATATATATATATACACACCGCAGGTTGGAATTCATAGCAATTACAATGGGCTACGGAGACAGGTTGCTGTTGGCCTTGAAGATGGGCAACGAACGGAGAGTGAGGAAGCTGATCAACTCAGGTCACGTGGACGTCTCGAGGATTCGCGATGACAGCGGAGCGTCCTTGTTGTGTGTGGCGACACGCAAGAGTGACAAAGCCCTGGTCACGCTGCTGCTTGAGCAGAAAAATCGCAGCAACGTCATCAACGGGAGAGACGGATCCGGGAGGTCTCCGCTCTTCATCAGTGTCATGAAAGGCAAAATAGAAATCGCGCAAATGCTGCTCAACAAAGGCGCCGATGTGAACGCCTGCACCGTGAATGGGGCGTCGCCTTTACACGCGGCCGCGACGTGCGCTGACGTTTCTATGTGTCAGATATTGCTGCAGTGCGGGGCTGAGGTGGACAGTCAGGACATTGCGGGTCTAACACCGCTGTTCATCGCGGTGCAGATGAGCAATGTCCAGGTGGCCAGGTGTCTGCTGTTGAACGGAGCCGACCCGGAGGCGTGCAACTTCTTCCGGTGCAATCCGATCCTTGTGGCTTCCGTGATGGGAGGAAGCGACGGACCAACCCTCTTACTGACCCTCTTGCTCCTCCAGCATCGGTCATCAACCCCGCAGGACTGTTTACCTTTGGTTTACGCAATACAAACGAGGAATCAGCGGCTGATTCGTGTTTGCCACGATTACGGTTACATGTTGAATGACGCTGAACTGGAGCTTCTACAGCGGAGATTTCAACCGGAGTGTGATGAGTACAAGACGGTGGTGCGGCCAGGACGAGTACTCGGATTGCAGAACTGGTGCAGAAGAAGTATAACAGAAAGTATAGCGAGACGGAGGGGTGTGAACTCAGATCAAACATTGAAGGCTATGCTGGACGAACTGGAAATTCCCTCACTGTTATTAAGATTCTTGAAATATGAAATTTGAATATTAATATAAAATTTTTTTTTACATATTTTATTACTAGAATTTCTTGTTTGTGACTTGATTCTCTGATAAACAATAATGGTAAAAGGCTAAAAATTAAAATAAAAAATGACAAATTTCAAGCATCGTACAATTACATGTACAGCATTAAATATATGTAAAAATATATAAAAACATTGAAGAAGAAAAAACTAATTCAAAGTTGTTTGATAATCATAATAATCAGTTTGAAAGTTTTGATTTTACTATTTTTTTCATGGAATTTTTTGTTTACATTAACATTGAAGACCGTAACAACAAAAGACATTATTTGGGGAATGGTTCCGGAAGGTTACTGAAATCAAGCGGAGAATCAAGGTCGAGCGCCCCTTCTAAATTTGGGATTTCAATATTGTCCGTTAATTCCATCCAATCGGTGAGCAAAGAAGCTGACAAACATGCGGACGGTTGCCTGGAAAAGAAAACGAGAACCGCACGTAAGAAGAGCATTCCAATCTGAGAAACGGAAATTAGTGATTTCAATGCAAAACAGTTTCTGTGTGTTACACAAATAAATAGATACAACATACCTGTTTCCCCCCGAGGGTGGTAAATCAAACTCAATATCGAACCCAACGCCATAGCCCCCCCCGGTTCCCTTCGGAGTCTGAGTCAGCGTGAGATCCTCAACGTGAGAACGCTTGAACTGCTTCGTGATAACGCTAAGCGAATCAGTCACGGAACCCGCGGCTTTGTCTTGTTCTGATTTAGACAGCGGAACATTGCTGTCAGAGTACACGGAACTGACAGCGGCCGGCGGCACAGGAATCTGTTCGTTGTTCTGCGAGGCAATTAACGCAGGGAACGGATGGGACAGTGACACAACAGGGTTGACGGCCGAACTGTTGAGGACTGACTGAGCAAGGCTGACAAAATTCTGAGGTTGATTTGCGTCGTAGGCGATGAAAGGGACGGAGGGGCCGGTGGAATTGACGAACGGCAGAGCGGCCGGAGGCTCACCAGAGGGAGCGACCGGCACTTGGGGAATCATGAAGTCTGCATTGTGCATGTTTGTTAACTTTGTATCCGACAGTACGATATTGCTTGGCTCTGGTTTCTCTTCTAGCTGCGTGGGCTGTGCAAGCTTCTTCCACCTCTCCAGTAGAGATTTATCAGCGTCCGTTAGTGAAAGGCCTTTTGGTTCTGGAAATAGGAATTAGGATAAATATGTGACGCACATTGTCCCTAGTATTGACCCTAGTATTGAGTCCTGTATTGACCCGGCCAGTAATAATGACAAGACCTTTTGAAGCAGAGATGGAAATCTGGAAGCTTTAATTCAATACCCTCATGATAATTATACCACCTTCAGAAATATTTAAATTATATAATTAAATTAAATAAATAATAATAAATAATAATAAATTAAATTATATAATCACCCTTCATATTCTCTTTCTTTTTTCTCTCTTGTGCTTTTTCTTTCTTCTTTCTCCTTCTCTCTTCTCTTTCTCTCTGTCTCTGCAAAGCAGTGATCGGTCGAGGCTTCTCCTTCTCGGTTTCTGCAGAGAGATTAATTGGATCGATTCAAAGTAAACGCGCGATTCACTCACCAAGTCTGTGTCGTTTCTTTGAAGACAGGGCGGCTATGATGCGCGCCTTGGTGTCCATGCTTGCCATACCGGACACGGACAAAGCTTCATCGGTCGACTCCTCCTTCGCTTTAGCGCTGAGCATTTCAACATCCTGAGCTTGTTTGCTCGGGATTTCCAATGAGGTGTTAGCACTCAGCATGATGACATCGGATTTAGGTGGTACTGAGTCCTGATTGGCTGACACTGGGGGAGTCTTTTTGGCATTTTTCTTGGCTTGTGATTTTTCTAGCTCATTCTTTGAAACCGGTTTGAAATTGAAGCTGAGCTTAGTTTTTTTCTTGTGGAAGCTGTTGACCTCATCTAAGATGACCTCCCTCAGCTTGACTTGGTCAAGATCCTACAGAAATACAATTGAATGACTTCAATGAATAATTTTCGATTTCTCATACCATATCTTCGAAGTCAAAATTGAAAGCAGGAACACAGATGGGTTCATCGTCTATATTGTGATAGTTCATGAGGAAAGGGTGAGTGAGGGCCATTTCCACGGTCATGCGTTCGCGAGGGTCGATCGTAAGCAGCTGATTGAGGATATCAATGATTAACGGCGATGCCTTCGGATAGAGGCGTTCCAATTTTTCTTTCTCTTTCAAACCAAAACCTGCGTACGATATCACAGATACAAACGCAACACAAGAGTGAACAGTCTCATACTTCGCAAGAAATGGCTGATAGCTCCAGATTTGATCAGATTCAAGAAAGCTGGCGATGGCGTCCCAAGAATACCAATGATCAGCATCAACTGGTCCTTGTAGTCCTTGCCTGGAGAAAAACAAGGTCATTCTGTTCGCATTCTGCAAAAGTTACACTCACCTGGAAATATCTGTCGTCTGCCCACCATTTCAGCCAGGATGCACCCAACGGACCACATGTCCACAGCCGCAGTGTACGCAGCTGGCAGCAGCATGATCTCTGGGGCGCGATACCATCGAGTGGCAACATACTGCGTGATCATGTGGTTCTCTTCGATCTGAGCATTGGAGAAACCGCGCGCCATCCCAAAGTCGCCAATTTTCAGCTCGCAGTTCTCGTTCACGAGCAGGTTGCTTGGCTTGAGGTCCCTGTGAATGACGTTGGCTGAGTGAATGTACTTGAGGCCTCTGAGCAGTTGGTAGAAGAAATAGCGCACATGCTCCTCAGTCAGCGGCTGCTGTGAGTGAATGATGCGATGGAGGTCGCTCTCCATTAGATCAAGGACTATATACACATCTTCTATGCTGTCGTTCTGTTTCAGAATTTCACGAATGGCGATGATGTTGTCGTGCTTAAAATGACGCAGGATTTTTATCTCTCGATAAGTGCGTTTGGCAATGGCCGGCTGGTCAAAGATGCAAGGGATCTTCTTGATGGCCACTTTCTCCTTCGTGATGCGATGCATAGCTGAGCACACCACACCGTACGCCCCAGAACCAATGGTCTCCACTGGCTCATATCTGCTGCCAGCCAAGTCAAAGTGGATGTCAAATGACTTCTTCTTCAGCGCTTGGATGTTCTTGGCCTCTTGACTCTTGCCGGTGGTCGTCATGGCTGTGAAAGTGAAATTAATGCTTAATAAAATGCTGTATTCGGTAACATAATGAGCAACTAAGGCCCATGGTCGGCCTTGGCCTGGGTTTGTGTAGTATTTCAGTTATTAATTCCACAAGTAAAACGGCTCTGATTATGTATTTGTAGTGCATTTATGCAAACGGATATTTCAGGCATACTTGTGGCCTTAGTCAGATATCACTCAGTGCTCCTAGGCTAACTTCATACAGCCACGTAGGTAATCTGTGACGAGTCTTGGAACGAGATTAACTCATTTTAGTCATTCTGATTAAGTGTATTCTCATTCCAAGCCTCTATATTGATTATTCCCACAGATTATCATTATGGCTATAGCCTACAGAATCATGAGAATGTAGTCTCATTTCAAGACTTTTAGTGCTATTGCTATGGCTACAGAATGCAACTACTCTAAGACTAATGATTACTAATGACTAAAAGTAAATGAGAATGCAGTTAGTGACTAAGTGTAGGTCGACCACTACCGGTAAATCACTTTGATAGGTCAGATTATTTACACAGAACATTTTCGTCATTATTTAACATGATTCATACCTGACAGCTGGGGACTCAGATTGTAAACCGAGCTCTGAGACGTTATAGAGTTATGATTGCAGCATTTAGCCTCCAGTCCAAGCCACAGGGAGTCTTACCAGTGGGCTCTGGATACATGGAATGCCTATGTAGCCTTCTAGATAGTATATAATAATATCAAGGGAAGTCACTGATTTCTCACCAGAACAATAACAAAGCCTCGGAACCTACATTCCCCTCACGGGAGAGAGCTGAGACTTCGTATCTGGCAAGATTATGAATAAATGAACCTATAGACACCAAAAACGCCGCACGGCAGTGACTAATTAGTCATTAATTGCACAAAAATGCTTCCATTTCCAAAACGACTAGCAACGGGCACGATCGCTGCAGCACCTTAACAAGCCGCTCAGTGATTGATCAATAATAGTCCAGCTGAGAAATGCAATTGA
>KB297398.1:23860-35394 GCA_000328365.1 Capitella teleta
GGTGGTTGTTGTGCCTTCTGGTGTAGTAGTAGTGGTAGATTCCACCTCCTTGAAGCAAGCAAACACCTCCAGATCTTCAATCACAACCTTGTCATCATCGGTGGGCTTAGTGGGCACAATGACGACCTTCTTGGTGACAACACGGAAGGAAGCCGTGACCTTGCCTTCTTTATTGGTTTCGTCAAAGATCTATTAGAAAGATAAAACAAGCAGCCATAAGCATGAGAGACATTGCTGCTTGAGCCATAATTGGAGGCAGGATAAGACTGATGGGCTAAATGTTTGCAAGCAGTCCCAGTGCGTGGTCCTGGATTGCACCATCCAAAGATTGCCTGTCCGCCTAATTCTAATGCAAAAGGATTCACCTGAGGCTCCTTGCTTCCTGGCTTGGTCACTGGTGTGAGCTCATCGTCAGCGGTCTGGTAGAGTACTGTGAAGCTGGGCACATTTCCGGTCACCTTGATCACTCCAATGGGGACGGGATCTTCATCCTCATCAACCAGTGTCACGGTGATGGTGGGCTCTTTGTCAGCATCTTCCTCCCATTTGCTGCCGCTGCCTGGGCGAACGTTCTTGATGGTGTCGGAATCAGGAGTTGAGGTGATGTGCTCATCAGAGATCAATGTTGGAGTGCTCATGCCGTCCTTCATGGGGCACGCTGCAATGTCAAAATCATACTGTAAAGCAATCAATTGTATTCAAAGGTTTTCATTATTGATTATTGCTCCATTTTTAAAGTTATACATGTTTAAGGTGTTTTGTTTACCTGGAGTACCTTTGGTTGGAGCAAGAGTAGATGTATCTGTGAAAAAATAACAATTGAATAATTGCACAATGTGTTAGAGCAATATCTCCACAATGTTACATTGTTAGAAAGTTTGTGCCCTGAAAAAACCTTTAATTATGCATTATTATTTTTGCATTTATCAAACTTTGCCACCTGTGTGAATCGTTCACTTAATTTTCATTGATTTATAAATTTTGCCTCATTTTTCGAGGAAATTGCAACGAATATTTGTGGGTATATGTTATGTCCAATAGGGATAATATGCTTTATTTTGTTGTTTTCAATCATGCACTTGCTGGGATAGGAAATGTGAATTATTTTCCTCTCTCGTCTGCACCACTCAGCAACTCGTTTGCCACGAGTTAGCGATATTCGTGGCCTCGAGATAACTATCTGGTACGCACTAGACTGTTCTGACTCGCAGCTATAATAAATTCGCGCACAACAAATGTTCTTTTGAGGTAGAATTTTACAAACATCGCTCGTTAACTCGTAGGAACGAGTTAACTAACTCATTCCTAATAGATAGCTATGTCGTGCGCACGACTTACGATGTCGAGTTAAGAAAAAAAAATCTGCATCCTGGCCACCATGCAATCATGCAATGGTGCGCTGAAAGTGTCTTTTTGTATCCCTGTCGTTTTGGAAATCTTGGATTTTTGTGCTTGGATTATTACAGAACTAAACATCAGGCAACATCATTCTGCAAATCACCAAAGCAGATTTGAATTTGGTTTTTCTTCATTGATTGAGAATAATACCATTGCCAATCATGGACCATTGATTATATTTCACGCTCACAAATTGTTCATATTCTTCACAATCCTTCTGATGTATTAAACATATTTTCTTGATCATTTGTTTACTCACCTTCTGTTGTTGGTGCTTCAGTTGACCTTTGAGTGGTGGATGTAGTATCTGTTCATTAAGAAATATTATTTGTCGGTCGTTGACATTATCTTGAGTTTTATCATAATATTGCACTCGTTAACACAGCGAATAATTGCCTATTAGCAAAGGTTCTTGTCCCACTAAATGACACGATGAATGCCAATTGGTATTGTGATGAGAACACTGAAAACATATCATATCGTATTTTGTGTATACCACGTTAGTAGGCGAGATGACTTTTGATTTGATAACTGAAAAATGATATCACTAGAGACTGACTTCGTAAACATTCTGTGATTTCAGAGTCCTCAATTAACCAGTCAGAATATAGATTTTTAAATGAAAGACAAATGTTCAGGAAAACAAGTTCCAATCGAACTCTGTTTACTAAAAGAGAATTTGCACTAACCAAGATTCGAGAGAAGTCTTTCATAGCAGGCTGTAATCT
This sequence comes from Capitella teleta, assembly GCA_000328365.1. Taxonomy (NCBI): domain Eukaryota; kingdom Metazoa; phylum Annelida; class Polychaeta; family Capitellidae; genus Capitella; species Capitella teleta. The sequence continues at coordinate 25,987 of KB297398.1, forward strand.
GAATTGTGAATCCGTATTGTTCATCAACAGTTTCTGGTTTCTGCAGAAGGATTCTTAGCTTTGCTGCCATGAGAGGAGCCGCGAAGTTCTCTTCGTCAACAATTATCTGCAATGACAATTATATAAATTTTCCTGACATATGTCTGAAAATATACTTTATTGACGTCTTGGCCAAGTTCTTTGTAATCACTCCACACAGCGTCCGATTCATTTTCCTTGTACTTTACTCTGAATACATCACCCTGCGCTCCGCTATCAACGACAATTTTGGTCACTTCAACGGGAGCTCCATCGACAGCCACAGTGATATCGACACGGGGTTTCGATAACCACTGAGATCTCGCAATGGTGAAGAAGTTGTGACCAACTTCTGGCTTTTTATCTACTGCTCTGGTGACAATGTTTTTATCTGGGATGATCTGAGCATCCAACATGCCATCGATATTGACACAACCTAAATACAATTGAGAGTTTAGACATTGAGTTTCCTTTCAGAAATAAGGTTTAAGCAATACCTGTCTCAGGTTCAGGCTTCAGCGTCGTGAGGATCGTGGTCTCAATCGTTGCAGCTGATGTAACTTTGGTAGTTGTTGTTGCCATCGTGGTCTCTCCACCTGGTGTCGATGTGATTTTGGTCGTTGAGCCTATTTGCGCAAAAAATAGTTGTACGGACTGCCATGTTATGTAACCAAATGCATTACCAGCAACTGTTGTGCCTGTTGTGGTTGTGGATGTATGTGCAGAGATGCTTTGCGTTGTTTCTGCAATTGCAGCAATCGCTTGTTGATTAAATTGGCATTTGAATATTTTTACACTTATATTTATTATATTACAATATATTATACACTGGTTGTTCCTAGAGATGTAAGCATACCTGAATTTTCACTCAAACAACAGATTAGCTTATACCTGGAGTGGTGATGAATTGCTCATAACATCCAAAAATATCTAGGTGGAAACCGTAGATTTCATCCACTTCTTGTGGCTTCTTTGGTAGAATACGCAGGTATGCGGCGTTCAATGGCGTTTTGAATGCTACTTCCTCTATCACCATCTTCAAAGAAAAATGATAGAAACAGATGCAAATATCAACATAATATTATCATTTTATGTACCCTCTGGCGCTTTTTTTACGGGAGAGAGTGGGTGTTCTTTTTTCATTTCGAACAAACATAAATTGTTGGAATTTAACAGGTGGAAACTGATGCTAAGGTAGTTTAGTACTAAAAATTCATAATCGAATAAATATTTTCACATAATTGTTGATCTATGGTCATATCCATGCTTTCTAAATTCTTATCAATCACTACCCACTTACCGTTGTTGCCTTAGTGTCGCCTGGGGCAACATAGTTGGACCACTCAAGTTGTTCTTCGTTTAGTTTGTACTTCACTCTGAACCTGTCCATATCCAGCCCACTGTTCATTATCAGCTTTGTCACCATTATTGGTGTGCCGCCAACGGTCAATTTGATGTCAACTTTGGGTTTTGAAATCCAGTCATCCTTTGAGATTGTGAAATAGTTTGGTGCTACATCAGAGACAAGTTCCATTGCTCTCATCTGGATATTGCTGCTTGGAACCAGCCGAGGATCGGTCATACCATCAACCTCAACACAACCTGAAGTGTATTAAATATTTGATTAATATTTTATTGTTATTTAAGTGTTATTATAATAGTCATAAATACAACTATTTAACAGTATTTTAAGCACTTCATGTGCATTGCTATCAACTGCGATCATAACTTCTACATTATTTATAATAATTGACCCACTAGTTGCGATTATTCCTCACTGGTATTTGTTTTAAACGTGAGAAAATAAAAACAACAGACCTGGAATTTCGTTTGGTTGCACAGTTGTGCTGACGGCTGTGATCACTGTAGATGTTGGTGTGAAGGCAACTGTGGTGGTTCTCTGGGTGGTGACACTCTCAGTTGTCGACACAGTTGAAATAGTCTTGTGGAAGCAGGCCAAAATCTTCAAGTCATCCACTTTAATGAACTCAGAGTTGTCCTCAGGAAGAGGCACAATTTTCAAGATCCCCGCATAGATTCTCTCGGGGAAATCAACTGGTTCATCGGTATCGAAGTCCTGCTCGCCATCAAGCAAAGACGGCAAAGCTGATTACATGCATCACACAATTATTATTATTATTGTAATAATACCTGTGCTTCTTGTAATGTATCCTTGAAAGTAATCGGTTTGAATTCCTCCTGGTCACTGATTGCTTGTTTGTAGAACACGTTGAATTTTTCCACATTTGTGTTCAAGACAAGACCACCAACTGGGATTGGTTCATCTTGAGCTTCAATCAGTTGAACCACGATAGCCGGTTCATCTTTAGCTGGTACGGACCATTCGTCATCCACATTGGAACGGATCTTTTCAATATCATTAGTTTGAGGCTCCGATGTAATGTGGTTCTTTGGAATGTACAAAGGTGTGTCCATGCCATCCTTCAGTTGACACACTGTGTGATAAATAGGTCACGCTATAATTATGCAATTATCACCATAACGGAAACATTTCGAGCTTAATCGATGGCTCATTGATGAAGTCTTGGATATTTTAGAATACAGCTGCTTCATTTCACATATCTACGAGTTTGTGGGGTCATTTAATAACATGAACAATTTGACGATAATTATATATCAATGTATGGTCCAGATTAGTGCTGTGAAATCGCAATTAGGTTTCCTTAGGTATAATCCTACTGATGACTGTAGCCTTGAGACTAAGCGATGAGTATGTCTTGATATACCTTTACAATTTATGTGCAGCAAGGATACAATGCATGATGAAAAGTTCCGACTAATATTGGTTATGATTATCTGCAGTGTATTTTATCCAGACGTCATCTGTTGAAATCTCATTTCATAGGGCTAGCCTAAATGAAGTTTTGACTGATTGGTTTTTAATCAGCCTCTATCGTGTACCCGAAGTTTGAATTAATAAATCTCTAAAAAATTAATAACTTTATAAGAAAAAGCCCGCAATATATCACATCAATTATATAATAGCATCGCAAAAGTATATTTGTATGCCCTGAGTTGCCCAAAATATCTCACCATCAATTGATGTAACTGCAGGAGTTGTTGCTGGAAGAATAAGAGCCGTAAAATATAAATAATTCAATAATTCCAATGCAGTCAAAGTATGCAATTACGGATGTAAATTTCAAAAGTGAATTGTTTGTGGCAAAATTCGAAGTTTCATACCTTGCACAGTTGCTTCAATGGTTGTTTCTGTAAAAAAAAAAATGTAAGAAAGTGTTCCAATTTTGGATGTGCGAAATTGAGAAACTCTGTATTATTTTATCAAAACCGTATCTACTGGGGAAAAACTGGTACCAGTTGGTGTTGCTGATGTTGTTGAAGGTTTTGCTGTTGTTGTTTCTTCTACAAAGAGATGAAGAATTGCAGATCATTATCAATTGATGATTAATGAAATACACCTGAGATGACAGTTAACAATTAGTTGTAAATCTACAAGTGCCCCAAAACATGTAATCTTGATTTGAATCTGCGATAGTAAACCAAATACAAAGAACCTACCTTTGACGCTTGTGAATCTTCTATAGCAGGCAGTGACATCCAAGGTGAAACCATACAGCTCAACAGGCTCATTGGCCTGATCAAGAAGCACACGGACCATTGCGACCACCAGGGGTGGCTCAAATTCTACCAGCTCCTTGACGGTCTAAAATACAAGCAGGCGTTTAAATTAATTATAAGGATGAGTTGCGAGTCTACCTTGATTTGGTCTTGGCCAGTTTCCTTGTAATCACTCCACACAGCGTCCGATTCATTTTCCTTGTACTTTACTCTAAATGAATCACCCTGCGCTCCACTGTCAACGACAATTTTGGTCACTTCAACGGGAGCTCCATCGACAGCCACAGTGATATCAACACGCGGTTTCGATAACCACTGAGATCTCGCAATGGTGAAGTAGTTGCGGCCAACTTCTGGCTTTTTGTCTACTGCTCTAGTGACAATGTTTTCATCTGGGATGATCTGAGAATCCAGCATGCCATCGATATTGACGCAACCTAAATGCAGTTGAGAGTTAAGACATTGAGTTTCCTTTCAGAAACAAGGTTTTCGCAATACCTGTCTCAGTTTCAGGCTTCAGAGTGGTGAGGATGGTAGACTCTGTGGTGCCAACCGACGTGAATTTCGTTGTTGTTGTTGACACTGTGGTCAATCCGGCAGGTGTTGTGGTCACGGTGGTTTGTTCCTCATGGAAGCAGGCAAACACTTTCAGTTCACTAATCTTACACTGCTCAGGGGCGTCATTTCCAAACTCAGGCTTGATCTGCAGGACTGTTGCCAAAATTCGTTCAGGGAAATCAGCAGTAATTTGATCATTGTCGTCAGCCTCATACACCTGTTTGAATGGTATATGATTATCCGGAGATTGTATTTATATTCGTGACACTTGAATGTCGATATATATGGTAGATATGCTAGCTACCTTGACTTGACCTTCTTCACTGACTGGCGTGAATGGTGCTTCTGGTTCATCTTTCTGCTTATAGAGAACTGTCATTTTTGGGGCATTTCCAATGAGCACAAGTTGGCCAACTGGGATTGGTTCATCTCCCTCATCAACCAACTTCACGATGATCTGAGGCTTTTGGTTGACCAATGCAATATAGTCGCCATCGACGTTGGGGCGTATCAGAGACACGGTATCACTTTCTGGAACTGATGTAATCGAGCTGCTTGGGAGATACTTTGGAGTACTCATGCCTTCCTTCAATTGACAAACTGGGAGGAAAATGGAAGCAATAAAGTTATGCATGCCCCGTCTTGACCATCAATTCACCTGCAATGCTTGGCTCAAGGGCAGTTGTTGTAGTCAATTCTGTCAAAATTTGTGAATTAATGTACTTATATTATACCAAGGAATGGATCATAGCATAACAGATGTAACTTATATTTGCTAACCGGGTGAAGATGTGGTGGTTGTGATGGTTGCTCTTGTGGTATCTGCGACTAGAAAGACAAGTGAAATTAGGCTTAACATGAGTGCTTAATCAATCATTAATAACATTTTGCCTTTTCGAAATAAGAGAGAGAGAAAGCTAGAAGTAGATAAGCGACTCTTACCAGTGTCAACCAAGAATTCGTCGTAGCAGGCAAATATTTCCAAAGTGAAACTGTAGAAATCTAGAGCTGTACTTGTTGCTTTGGGGAGAATTCTAATCGACGTCGCCAGGAGTGGCGTCTTGAAAACAATCCCCTCTTCAATTATCTGAATCGAATGCAATATCGATTGATTAAGGAAATAAACCCGTAAAGTGGACAAAATGGTTGTGTTTCTAATACATTGTGAATTATTGCAAAACAAAATACTTCATAGTTTCACCTTTCCATCAAGATAATCCGACCACTGTGAGTCATTCTCATTAGACTTGTATCTGAGCTTGAACTTGTCCTTGTTAGGTCCACTATTTAGAATAACTCTTGTCACCGGAACCGCTTCTTTTTCCTTTGTGAGAATAACATCAATCCTTGGGTTTGCGGCGAATTCCGCAGCTGTGATAGCAAAGAAGTTGCGTCCAGCCTTTGGCATTCGAGCAACATCTCTGGTCTTAATGTTTCTGGCAGCCACTAAGTTAGGACTTAGCATGCCATCCACTTCCGTGCATTCTGCAATGTCAAAAGGTATTTGTTGATGGCTGTGGTTGTTGTGATTACGAACTAATTTTGTTCTTACACCGTAACACCGTAATTAGTGTTTTCACAATATTTATAGTGGGTGGCGATACCATCCCAAACATTATATTTTCTTAGTGTGTAGTTCCACAACGAACATCCCAAATTTTCACATTAGGTTCTGATACCACCGCATTTACTTGGTGTGTAACATGTTTTATATTTCTTTCACGAGTAAAACTCATCATGAAATATTTACATGTTGTTCATAAGAGTACTAGTATTCAAGGGGTTCATCATACATGAGTGTAGGGAAAATGTAGGGTGCTAGATTGTTGAATAATTTGAAGGGCCCACAAATTTATGGTATTGCAAGTACAAGTACTCGTTAAAGAAAGGAACTTACTGGCAAGAGTAGACTGGGTACCTCCAGGAGTAGAAGTCACAACTTGTTCTTTGAAATTAAAGCAATGATAATGTGCATTTTTTTAATGACAATAAAGGCTCACCAGTTACAGGAATCGGCGCGTCTTTCAGTGTTGTTTCTACAAATAATAACGTATTAAACACATGAACTTTTGTACACTGAGTAATGGACTCACTGAGCTCTACAATGACATTCTCATAGCAGGCAAATATGTCCAAAGTGAAAGTATACAGCTTATCAGAGCTGCTTGGTTCCTTAGGTAATACTCGTACAGATGTCACCCTCAGAGGTACCTCAAAAACAACTTCTTCATCAATAATCTGGGTGAAAGTGAGCAAAATAGTATAGATGTAAAATAGTTTGACCATATTTATTTACTGTTTCTTCTTCTCCAGGGGCAATGTAAGTGGTCCATTTACTGTCATCTTCGGTCTCCTTGTACTTAATAGTGAATTTATCTTTGTTTGGCCCGCTGCTGATCATGACCTTCGTGACTTGCACTGGTTCGCCATCAGGAGTAAGCAACACATCGATTCTAGGGGTAATGGCCCAGTCGGTATTCTTGATAGTAAAGACGTTGCGTCCAATTTTTGCAATTCGGCTAACGCTTCTTGTGTCAATGTTCTTTTTTGGCACAAATTGAGGCGAGAGCATACCATTAACCTCAATGCACCCTGCGACGGTTGTAGTAGATGCTGCCCCAAGGGTTGATTCTGTTGCAATTTTATGAATAGGAATATAATGAATTAAAGTGAAAAATCAAAACTTTTTGTAGTGCAAAAGGAAAACAAACCTTGTCCTGGCACCGGCACCGGCAATTGTGGATTGGGGAAAGGCATTGGAGGTATGAATATCTTTTTCGTTGTTGTTCTCTCTGTGAAACAAATGAAATGAATATTCACAAAACATTCATACAGTGATCAAAATACGCCAGAAAATGTAAAATAGCATATGTATGTAATCTTGCTCAATACAAAGTCTTTGGGTTGAGTCTGCGCTCACTCGCCTTGAAGAATAAAGCAAGTTCATAGATGCAGCGAAAAACATAATTAGTGATTGAGATTTACTTTCATTTGATTGATTGATTGCTATATTGATTGATGATTGATTGATTGATTGATTGATTGATTGATTGATTGATTGATTGATTGATTGATTGATTGATTGATTGATTGATTGATTGATTGATTGATTGATTGATTGATTGATTGATTGATTGATTGATAAATTGATTGATTAATTGATTGTGTGATTTATTGTATGATTAATTGATCATTTCATCGAATCATTGATTGATTGTTGATTGATTGATTGATTGATTGATTGACATGACTGCAAAACTACAAACAAGCCCGTCAACTTACTTCCATGGGATTCACCAAGCCAAAGGGCTGGTCTGGTTGTTGCGGTCGTATCTGTTGAGTGAAAGGAAACAGCATAATCATATATGCAATTATGCACCCAGCATCTAGGCCAAATAAAGGGAAGTCAACTAACCTGGCTCTTCAGTTTCAGTTGCAGGTGGCAGAGTAACAGTGGTTGAGACTGAAATGCATACACATGAACAATAATTATAGGTTTCATACACGCATGATTGTGCTAAACATAGCCAAATTACATCAAGCATCAACAAGATTGCAAGATAATATCACATAGGTGTAAACTAAAGAAGGTGCCGGAAATGGAGAAGTAATGGTTGCATTCACCTGTTTCAGCAATGACGTCTTCATAGCAGGCAAATATGTCAAGAGAAAATTCATACAGGTCTTCAACATTGCTTGGCTTATTGACAAGGATGCGCAGTGATGAGGCTGTCAGAGGAGTGGCAAATGTCTTGCTTTCCTCAAAGATCTGCAATAAAATAGACAGACTATTGGTTGCCAGCGTCCTTTCTCTAGGTTGCCATAGAGCGTACCGTGATTGTGTCATCGCCAGGGACAACAAAGTCAGACCATTTCTCTTCATTCTCATTGCTCTTGAACTTGATTCTAAATGTGTCTTTGTTGACTGCACTGTTCAATGCCACTTTGGTGACTTGCACTGGGGTACCATCACTGGCCAACAGTATGTCAAGTCTGGGCTTGGATGGCCAAGCGGATTTAACAATGCTGAACACATTGCGTCCAGCGTCTGGAACTCTGCTGGTGCCTCTCAAAACCACATTTCTGTCAGCAATGAACTGACTGGCAAGCATGCCATCAATCTCAGTGCAACCTGTATGCGTGTTAAAGATTAAAAATATAATTCGTGCATTGTAAAATTTGTCCAGCTATGTTTGCTTTGTTACTGTTATTGCTTTTGCATTTGATTATCGCATGATAGAAAGAGGTCATTCTTTTTCAAAATTAATAATTTCGGTAATGACCTATAGAGTACACTCTATAGCTATTATATTATATGACATGTGTGTGACCTGCGGGTGCTGTAGGTGGAAGTGCTGTTGTCGTAGCCGGAAGGCCTGGAGTTGTTGTTTCTGTAAGTAAATCATATCCTGGTGAGTTGCTAAGATTGCAAAGTATAAACTCAGGCCCTGCTTCAATTGTGAACCAAATCCCTGCACATGCAAATGTTGCACTTTGCAATGCAATATGGTATCAGAGACCCAGCAATGGGCTTAGTTATTGCAGTACTGACCAATATGGATGTAAACCCACTGCAAGTACATGCTCTGTGGGCTGAGTATCATTTCCATACAGAAAGTAATACTTGCCCACAATAGTTAATTTGACACATTTTCTCTGTTTCAAATTTAGTGGGGCAAATTAGGGTATTCCATATGCTGTCACTATTAATACAATACAATCCATTACTGTACTATACCAAAAAGGGCAGGAGCACTAACTACTGGCACTGTCCAAGATATATTACAAACCTGGAGCTTCGGAGACTGTGGTGGCTGCTGCACTTGTTGCAATAGTTGTAGCTGGAAGAAAAGCATTGTTGAGGTGCATATCAATGAGCACGAATTGTAAATGCCAAGCTGTCAGAAATACTCATGCTTTTGCATTCGTCAAACCTTGGACTGAGGAGTTTGAGTGTGTGTGGACTTACCAATTTCAGCAATCGTTTCTTCATAGCACGCAAAGATGTCAATGGCAAACTCATAGTTCTGCTCAACATCACTTGGCTTCTTAGGCAGAATTCGCAGGGAAGATACTGTGAGTGGGGTCTTGAATGTTTCTGCTCCATTTATGGTCTGCATAACATGAAAGCCATTCAATATCTGCATTAGTTTCATTTGTCAGGTGCCTACCGTGATTGTGTCATCGCCAACGGCAACATAGTCGGACCATTGCTCTTCATTCTCATTGTTC
>KB297448.1:28713-53896 GCA_000328365.1 Capitella teleta
GTCGTTATTTGATGCACCAAAGATGATTCTTATGCCTGGCCCACACAAGGAATATCATCGCTAACGATTTCGCGGGAGATATAATGCTAATTAGGCGTGACGTCAGTCGCTGTGATGAAACACCGAGTTCCCCATCTTTTACAATGGGCCTCGTCATATCAGCGTGTCCTGCGACTAAACCCCTTGATATTTTTTTTTTCTTTTCGGAAATAGATAGAATAATCATTTTGCCACCAGTCAGGCGCAAACAAAAAATATTTTTCGCTATTTTTCTTATTTTAACAAGCGATTTTCTAGGACACCTACCACGTTTCTCATCCTGAAACAGTAAAAAGGTCAGCCAGAGTGCACCACGCATGCGCTTTCGTTTCGTAAACAACAAAGATGTCCTTTTATGGCGAAGATGCTCTGCTTTGATTGGCTGAAATCGATAGCTTCACGAGGGGAACGGAACCAATCAGCCATCAGCCAAACCAAACCATTAGCTGACGTTTGCCTCCTATACTTCGCAATGGAAGCCATTCTCCCATAGGCGCAATGCTAACCCCGATATTCGGAATGCATTATTTCCTTACGCTTGCATCCAGGCAGGGTGTTCTTGGCACGGAATGCTATCAATTGGTGCTATGAGTCAATAGAACATCACTTAAAATTTAGTTCCCCATCCCTTTAAGACATCGCCGCAATTTCGCCCTCGCCTGCTTCATCTTCAAATTAAACAGCAATCGTCTGCCACGCAAGCTCTCCAAATATGGACCCATCCCTAATACCAACCCATACAACACGCGGAACTGTGTTTTGCGTGCGCCATATGTGCCTTACCCGTGCCTACGTCTTCTTTTCTTTTCGGCCTGAAAATTTTGAACTTCATTTCCCATAACTTTCATTCTCTTCCGGACATTTCCTCTTTTAAATCATCTCTTCGCGAGTCATCATATTATATGCCACTCGCACAAATTTATTACTAAATATTCTGTAAACTTATGACCTGTCAAGAGGACCTCCTCATGACATGTACTGAATAAAGTTTCTATTGAAAAAAAAAATTTGAAAGAAGACGAGAGCACGTTGACCTTTTAGAAGGAGGTCGAGGCTCACACAAGGCGAGACAGAGCAGTCTTTACTTAAGATTTTGAAAACGCAGTATAAAACCTGCAAAGTGACCTGCATATTTTTAAAATGAGGTCAGGGCACTTACTCACTAAAAGGGGCGCTTTGGTATTCAGGGGGGGGGGGGTATAGAGATTAAAAAGGGGTTTGTGTTTTGGGGGAAACTTAAATTTGTTTTTGTGACTCTGGCTTTCTCCCGCGGATAGTAGGTTATCGCTTATATTGGAGAGTCGGCGCCCCAAGGTTTATCGCGGTTGAATGTTACATAACCATTAATGGGAAAACTATTTCTGGTTTTAGGATTTTTCGTTCTGAGTACGGACTGCGATGGATCGGAATATGAGTAACTTAGGCATGGGAAATGTGTGCGTGATGAGCCAGATTGTTCTGATAGCGAGGGAATTCTGATCGGGAGGGGTGACGAATAGATTATATAATGGGTTAGGTAATTCATATGTAGGCTGCGTCATTATCAACGTGAGCTTCATCCTCGCTGATCAAGAAAAAGTGCGAAGAGAAGAATAAATATCGATTATACCGGAGAGAATTAAAGAGGACCTCTGTTCATTTCGGAACCTTTTTAGATCGAATCTTTGGGCTTTTGTGAGTGACAAGAGACCATTTTTGAAAAATTTGGCAAACTGTGAATGATATTCAAGACATATTAAAATACGAATTTTCTGCTCCGTCAAAATAGCTTGAAACGAGATGAGTGCGAGATTTCTTTTATGCGAACTGCTGAAGGATCTGCTCACTCGACGGCTCCCATTGTTAACACTGGGAGAATTACTTTCTTCGCGTCATCACAGTCTGAAATCGACAGCGAGAAGAAAGCGAGATTTAAACCTCTCAAACTCTATGTATTTAGGAATTAGCCCACAGCAAGCGCATTGTCTAAAACTACGGCAGTCAAAAGCCGTATTTGTCTTTTGGGATGCATTCTCTATCACCCGTTATTAGTTCAAAACAACCAAAGACTTCAATGATACACTAAATGATAAAAATTTACGATGAATTGAACAAAAGATAACGCTAATACATTTATAAGTACATGTAATTTATAGTATATACAGCAGAACATTGCATTTTCGTTTTATCATTCAGACAGGACTCTTTTATGGACCAATTGTGTCCGAAATACAGCGCATTATTTATTACATCGCTTGATTAGTGTGTGGGGTTTTTTTCTCTAAGATTTATTTTTCTGAAAATATTATATGTATCACTTTCTTTGTAGGTGCATTTTAATAAATTATTCACGCATGTCAGATAACATTGTGAAAAATCCTCCCTAAAGCACATAGACTTGAGGATTTTTTCCATTTTCCATATTTTTCCCCATCCTTCGTAAGCTCTTCAGACACAATTTCCAAAACCGTTAAAAATCCTTTTGTTAAACTCTCATTGCATTTATAATAAAAATGAGCAACAAGCACCATTTATTATCTCGCATATGTGTATAAGAATAGATGAAGTAATTTGTGGAGAAGTTTGAAGCCATTATGCCCAGTATTTTATGAAATATAATAAAATTGTTTATGACAGGATTTCAAAAACGGTGTTCAAAATAGCAAAATTTTCGCGTAAAATCTTCATTACGAACCTTTAAAGGCAACCTAAAAACTTAATATTTTGCAAAGGGGTTGCATATTCATTCCAACATATATAGAGAGATTCTTGCGTTAATAGTTTTGCGATTAGATGACAAATTACGTCATAGTTTTAATAACGATTAATAAGTCTTAAGTGCAACATTCAAACAGCCAGGATTTTTTATTTTTTTTTTTTGCACAAGGTGTATCCTCGGGGAGTTTTGATATGTTGTTATTTGCGGTATATTATTGCATCACATATCCAAAATTTAGCTTAATTGATGTTATTTTTTTCCCTTTTTTATCCTAATACCCCTGTACTATAAGCTTTTGCGCATCCAGGCCTCCAGTGACCTGGACTCTTAACACTCTAATTTATGTGACCTCAAACTCTTTATCAGTGTTTTGCGACCTTGAAGTTGTTTATTTACGGTAAGAGTTTTGGTGAGTGCAATAAGGGTGTTAAAAAAAAAAAAAAAAAAAAAAAAAAAAAATAAAGAAATAACGATAAGCTCAGGCTCATGGTTATATCTCAGTTGTCACATAATTATATTGGTGCATGTTTTCGGGTTGAGAACGGCTCTTAAGCCGAATGCTCTCAAGTCCGAATTCATGGGGATTACGGTAAAGAAGGTCATGGTTAGAGACTCGTATACTTTTACTTTGCATGCATATGCTTTTTGGGACTTGTCATGTGAGCACTCTGTATTTTAAGTATTCGGCCTATTGACCCCATTCGGTTGCTAAAGTTACTACTAATGTACGATTGATTCCCTCTTTGGTCCTCTTCCGTCTCAATAACTCTTCTTTTGATGGTCACGGTAGGAAAAGTGATTAAATTGAATCTGCCATCCAGGAAGCACGTGTGGTTCTCGTTCTATTAGTTCGTTATCTAGGGACGTTGCACTGGCCCAGGAGAGCATCCAAACTTATCTGCAGCATGCGCCGAAGATGCACGGCCTGTATCGAGGCAAAGGGAGGCCATACTCCCTAATCGTTGACAATCTTTTAAAGCATTTTTTTTCTCCATAAAATAACCATTCCATCCATAATAATTTTGAGTTTTGACCCCAACATTCTTATTGATTCTATGTAGCAGCCAGAAACTGCCAATTTATTTGATGGATACACACCCAGTGCACCCACCAATCAAAATAATATCAGCGGTAACTTTAGTTTGCACTACTCTTATGGGCTATTCAAAACACGCAAGGTTTCTTTTGTTGCTCAGTATATGCATATCATTTATTCATGCGATATCAGAGTGATCAGATGTTCATGTAATTCAGATAAGTTAATTATAGGAGAGCGAACAGAAAGATCTTAAACTTGTTTAATTATTGTTTAAACCGATGATCACAATATCATATCGTATATGTAATGCATGTAATTAATACACTGGATCGGGGTTTGTTTGTTTTTTTTTTTTTTTTCAATTGCAAATTGCATTATTTATTATCCCACTGGGGGGCTAGCTACTTGTACATGTTCCAATCAATTAAATCTTTTAGGTCGGGGATTTGAATTGGGAATTACCCTCATAACTAACGTAACTAAAATTTGTGATTTATGAACAGCGCTTTGAGCAAACAAAATAGTCTTTAAATGATCTCTTCTACTCACCTGTTAATTTGGGCGTGGTCAGCCGGAATAAGAGCGCGGAGGCAATATAATATAGCTGCTCTCTCGATGGTCTCGAGATTCCTTCTGACCACGCCTGTGAACGTAGGAAACGGAGAGACCAGCGCCTCGCCTAAAAACTTCATTGAAACGAGGTGACCATTTATCTCCAAATTCTTGAGAGTTCAAGCGTTCACTGGTCTTACGACCTTAAAGTTTCCAAACTGGTTACGCAACATAACGCAGTTACATAACACATTACATAACACAGTTACGTACAATGTATAGTTTAACGCTTACCTTTAGCCGAAGATTTTTAGCACGATTGATCCAGTTTCTTGAAGTGCCTTGACCTTTTTGACTGAGACTTGAGTAGCGTGTGTGTGATCTGAGGGCATCGTTTAATTTATTTAGCCTTATATATATGCAGGTGGATTTATGAGCCTAAATATATCTGTGCGAAATCACAGGCGTGAGTCGATTCCACGGTCGCGGTGATCAAAGATTGGTCCTTTTTTTTAGCCAAAAATCTGCAGCAGAGTTATACTCTATTGCTGGCTCGAAGAAATTTTACGGACCAGGGGAGGAGCATTATCATCATTCTGCAGGCCGCTTTCAGGTTGGCATAGCGACTGAAACGAGCTCAGCTGACTTCTCTCTGACCGGCGGATTGCACAGGTACGAGCAAATGCAAAGTGTCTTAATTGTTTTGCTACTTCTAATTTCTCACAAAACTAAGGTGCAATATTTGTTTATCTTTAAGTAACTATTTAACTTGATTGAAATGTCATCTCACCCACCCACATTTTTATTCTATTTTTCTTCTTCTTGCCAATTCACATCTCCACACGGGTGCATAAGGGAATTCTGTTACGTCACACATTTCCACTATTTCGTTTGTTTTCTTGCTAGGAAATTTTCCTCGAGAAATTTTTCCGCGTCAGCTTGTTGATTCTTCTTTTTTTTTCCACAACCGGTCGTATTCATCGTGTAGATGAGTTGCGAGCCTGGTTTTAGTCACTATCGTGTGCCATGTGAATTGTAAAACACATTCTGATTGGACTTTTGTCCAATTTTGTTCTGATCTATCTATGATGACTTGCTGCTTAAACTGTGCTTCTAATTATTGAGCAAACACATTCATGTTTGTATTTGTGTATACCTTTTATTTTATCGGTACCTAATTTTAATTATTACATTTACTTATGTTCTTGATGAATGGGTATAAAATTATTTGACGTAATCAATAGATATAGAGATATAAATATAAAAATGATAGAGATATAAATATTAAAATGATATAGTATATTCTTATATTGTTGGTGATCATTCAATGATCATTCACAGCTCGTTGCCCTATACGTATGTTTAATCACTCCGTGTCATCCTGAAGAGTAGATATCGCGTACTTTCCTTTCAACTTAAAATTGGACCGTGAGGTCAGAACCGGAGGAATCTTTGGACCAGATCGAGATGCTCAGCATGAAAAACGCTTCACGAGACTTTGGACGATGTCTCGCCCAATTGCCATGTGACAAGAAATTTCTACATTGTATTTCTCGCATGCATAGCAAGTTAACAACCAAAACTCGCGAGATTTTAGTTGAACATGAACCTGTTCCATAACTTCCAGGTACTCTGTTCTGACCTCCTTATCCACTGTCCCAGAACGAGGTTTTTAGACCGCGATGTCACGATCCAGGTCGACGTTGAATGAAAAACAGGCCCCCGTTTACTAGTACTTTGTGATACACAGGAACTTCTGATATAGAGTAATTTCATGTCTATTTCACTCAGGCAAACAAAATGATTGACATTCACTGTTCGTGTAAAAATAAAACTTTATTGAGATTTCAGTTATCTATAAAAACATAACTACTAGAAAACAATATTGTGTAAAACATTAAATTGTAAATCTTATTGCAAATAGAAACATGAACATTGTGGTAAAACTTTTTTTTATTGCATGTATATTATGTTTATATGAGTTCATTTTATTTCACCTTCCCTTTTATAATTATCATTTCTATCCTTTGTTGTTTTATTTTCTCCTTTTATGTGAGTGCAAATAGGGTTGAAATTGAAACATGTATGCAATAGTAGATGTCCAGTGCTTTTTGTGGCTCTTGATGACCTGTGAAGGGGGGAGGCAGGGCGCGGGAAAACTGCCGGTCAGTATTAAGGGATGGGGCTATGCTTTTCCAAAAATACGGCGATTGAAATCATGCCAGACCAAGCAGAGCCCTCGATTCATAAGGGACATTTAAACTGTGTAGTCACTGACGCCTAAAAATGTGAGGTTAGTGAAAATGACCCTTCTATACAAGTTGAGGCGTAATTTCAGTCAGTTATTGTGTCTTTCTTGTCACAACGCTATATCCTAAATTACACAGTACCAGTGACTGTGGAAAAGCATGGTCAGCTGTTCTGGGGTCACTATCTAAATCAAATTAGACCATTAGAATTAAATTTCTAGATGGTCATCAAATTCTACGCATATAAGGGATATTCTATCTTAATTGGGAAACAAAGCTTTGAATCCATTTTAGGAATTTTTTGAAGATTAATTAAACCTAAATTGAGGTACCATAATTAGCACATAAATGTAATCGTAATTATATTATACGTCGTATGTGAAAAAAAAAGTAAGTTGAAAAGCAGAAACCGAGGGATGTATTAAAAAACTACTACGACTACCTTCCTTTTATCTTCTTCTTCTTCTTTATCTTCTTTTGATTTCATTTTTTAATTCTCTACGTTCTTCAGAAACGTATCTAAAGTTTCCATTTTCAGATAGCAATTGAAGGAATAATGGAGGAAATAAAAGATAACTGCAACTTCTTGAAAGGTAAAATTGCATATACATGTAATGCACATCTTGAATATAATTATTACCATTCGTCCTCTTAGCCTTCTCATGAAAAAAAAGTACTCAATATTTATTATCAGTAGTACTCATTTTTCCTTTGACCTGTTTGTTTTGTTTTTTTTTTCCTCGTCATATCTGCACTCTCTAAGCGATTTTTTTCCCTCTTCTATTTTACTTATTCAACTTTACATTGAGACCACGTAGCTCGACAGGCGAGCCTATAAAATGAGTTAGCTCAATGTCAAACAGAAATAATTAATGGGTGATGGTTAAATCCATTGCATCGACAAAGTGAGGTCCATGTATATGAAGTATCAACATGAACCGAAGCCAGTTTCTGTTAATCATATATGAGTAATGACTTTTGTTTGTACATCAATAGAAAGAGAATTACGAATATGAGGTAGTAAAATACTCTTTAAATGAATAACTCTATTAAAATAAGATGCGTTAAAGGTTTCCTTCCGTGCAAACGAGAGAAGAAATCAAAATAGCAGTTGCCATAAAAGCATGGCAATTGCAGAACGAAGACAGTTTTGACTACATTTACGCTTGGAGGGAAGGGGACGTCCAACCGTGTCCAGTCAGCGTATGTAACTCTGTGAATAAAAAAGAGGGGGATTTGTGCAAAATGTCCTATCGTTCGCAGATTATTTCGTTAATGACAATTAGTATATACATGTAGATCCCAATACCGTACGTGTAATAGCGATGGTAAATTAACTTTCATGTGATTATAACTGATGCATCTGAGATTATATTTTATGTAGATGTTCAGAAGAGAAGCTTGTTGAATCTGTTGTATGACTTTCTTGAGCAATACATGTATAGTGTTATCATAGCATAATATTAACCATGGGGTTATGGGAGGTCTCATCGCGTTCTCCTTCAGCGGGTAAAACTCTCATCGAACCAAGCAATGGATCGCACACCCATGAGCATGGGGGCGAACATGGTCACACCCACGAGGCCATGGAGAACCCTGGTCTATTCACGGCTCGCGACCAACCCTTAGGTCGCACAGACTGGAAGAAGGTAACATCTCAGAATGACGTGCAATTGTGCTGACTTTCCGCTATTTCCAGAGAGCGTTTACTGTTGGCATCGGGGGGCCTGTGGGATCGGGGAAGACTGCGTTGGTTCTTGCTCTGTGCAAAGCAATGCGAGACAAGCATGGCATCTGTGTGGTCACCAATGACATCTTCACCAGGTCTGTTGTCTATATCGTACAGTTCCGTTCACAATATTCAGTATTATGCAATTCAGGGAGGATTGGGAGTTCCTGGTCCGTAACAAAGCACTTCCGGAGGAGCGAATGCGCTGTGTGGAGACGGGAGGCTGTCCTCACGCCGCCATCAGAGAGGTTAGACATTATTCATTCACTGTCTAGATCGCCTCATTAATCGTTTAAAATTTTCCATGCTCATGTCTCTGACGATTGCTTCGTGTGCAGGATTATTCGCTAAACATGGAAGAAGTGAAAGAACTCACAAAGAAATTCCAGCCGGATATGGTCATCATCGAATCCGGCGGAGACAATTTGGCCGCCAACTACAGCCGAGAACTGGCTGATTATATCATCTATGTTATCGATGTTGCCGGTATTAAAACCTACAAATTAACCCTGTGCGTTGCCATGACGATCATCTGATATTTTATTATACAGGTGGAGATAAAATCCCGAGAAAAGGAGGTCCAGGAATCACTCAAAGCGATCTTCTTGTTGTGAATAAAACAGATTTGGCGGAAGCAGTGGGCGCAGATCTCAATGTGAGTGCGTTATGATTTTCTAAGAGCAGATCATGACCTCATTTGCAGGTCATGCAGAGAGATGCGGCACTAATGCGACAGGGTGGCCCGACGCTGTTCACTCAGGCGAAACACGGCGTAGGAATCCCAGAGATCTCCCGCCTCATCGTAGCGGCCTACGAAGCAGCAGTTCCGCTATAACGAAGGATCTCAGTACATTATACGCCTTTCTACGTATACTCTGGTATTAATAGTTCTTTATAACACGTATTCGTAAATAAATGAAGTGTTTAACCCCCAACTCCCTTTTCGCGTGCTTCCTGTTTTCAAATTCGAAATAAAATTGGACGTGGCAACCTTACTCATGCCATCTCAGGCACACTGGTAGGAAGTTCATAGAGTAAACAAATGAGAAGAAAAGACGCACAATTGTAAGACAAAAAGCGCAAGAATAATAGCAACTCGTACATGTGTGACATCGAAATGCATATACGACCCATGCAATGTCTTCTTGCTGACGCGTGGCTAATCAAATTACCGACCGCACTTCCACGTGAAGCTCAAATACCAGCAGCGCGTGTAGGAACCGCCACTTATCATCCTTCACCTTCGTCTTTCCATTTAATCATAATTATGACCTTCAAAACTAAAAATACCACCTCCTGATTTTCAGCAAGCAGCTTTTCAGGAATTTAGGACGTGCTGTTTTTAGTATTGATGTACTTAAACGCAATGGAAATATCGCTTATAAATGTGTAGACGTAATTTCGATTGGCCTGTTTGTTTCTTTTTGTGTTTGTATCAAACGGAACGGAAGAGAATTCCCACGAATTATGGACAATTATTCAGGCGATTTGAACAAAAAAGACACAGCCATGGCAATGAACGCAGGATGTTAATTTTAAAGGGGACTTTAGCATGATTTAAATCATTGAACTTGGAAACTTCGAACTTCGAACGCACCAAAGGATTACGTCACAGTGTAGTCAAGCGTGCGCCGGTTGAGACAAAATTTCGCTGTTATGCAATGTATACGCATGTCCGTTTCTATACATAGAACAAAATTATAATACGCACAAGAGAAATGGAAAGCAGGTGAGAAAGTAAGTTTAAAAGAATAACATATAATTCAATTAGTGCAGATTAAAATCGCATGCAGCTTCATAGGAAGAATTCTGAGCAATAAATTAGAATTTTCGAATTTTTCAATTTAAATTGCATCCTTATTCACATCATCTGCAAATATAATAAGCATTTAAATCTATTCTTATTACTTAATACTCTGTTTTCTTTGTCGACAACCGTAAATGGAGTAAATGCGCACTACAAAATCGTCGTACGATTAGACATAGAGAGCATATTTCATTGATAGATTCACAAAAGAGAAAAAACAGGCGTTCTCACTCTGGTTGGATCGGAGCTGGATGTGGCGGCGAAATCACTGTCCATTGTTGCTGGGGAGGGGGGGGGGCTCCCAAGGTGTGAATATGGCCCTGGGTGAAAAGCTGTGAACACGGAGGAATAATTTGCCGGTCAACGCACGTGATCGCGGCATCATCGGCATTCGGCAATAACACCGCCGTTCAACACAAGGTTATAACGCATCTTATAACGGTTCTTGAGCGTTATGATTTTGTAAGCGTTGCAACCTCGTTGAACGTAATGATTATAGCATTCTTCGGTTGCTAAAGAAGCCACTTCTTCACAAATCTGGTTACCATCGTCTGAATTGTATTTCCTTGTTTCGTTTTAGGGTAAATAATCACGGAAATATCGTAATGCACGTTGTTTTAGAGCCACTTGTTGGATGCCAATTCCAGATGCAACATTCTATCGCGATTAGGTCAATGGTTTTGGGCGATAATATGGCGATTAATATCATTATCAGTATAATGAAATAATTAATCTCGTTCCAAGACTCCTATAGCTATATCATCCCCACAGATTATGGCTACAGGATAGAGCTGTATAATGATAATCAATGACTCGAATTGATTTATGAGATATTTCTGGCGCTGTACTGACGATATAAAATTGCTCAGAAGTCATCTCTGTCATTGATTCTCTCCAAACCAAGTTCATTTTTGGGATTATGACGAAATTTGGCTTCTACTTATGTCTAGTTAATGGTTGTTACGACGTTAAACTTTACTAACTCTGGTTGGCAGTGGTTGCTCTTGTAAAACACCACTTTTGTAGTAAAATGTAATTAATAATGCACTTATGTGGCTGGTGCAACCAATAGCTAAGATCTCGATGCATCTGAATCCTCACAAAATTTGACCCTAGCCCTGTTTTCATGCTGTTTCCCAAGGTTCAGTAATTGCGACAAGCGACTCATTTCGGTATGCAACGTTACATACATTTAGTTTTTTAGCTTTTTCGTAGCAGGTCATTGAAATTTAGAGGCCCTAATTAACACGCTAGATACAATCAGCATTGGGTTGAAGAAATGTGTGTGAGCCATTCTGCTTCTAATCCACAGACTCCTCACCATGATCATCAAACTCCTTGTGGCTGCCATCGCCATTATCCTCGGAGCATTGACTCAGTACGAAATGGAGGAAGACATTCTGCTGATTGAGAAGAAGGCTGCTTTGTCTGTGAACCGCATCAAAGCGTTCCAACTGCTCAGCGACATGAGTAACTACAAGCACTGGTTCCCTGGGGTGGTTGACTTTGAGGCCGTTGACAACATGAACATAGCACTGGGAAAGCACTACCGCGAACACCAGCATTGGTTCTTCTACGGCACGCTCGAGTACTCGTACGTCATCACCGGCTATGAATCTCCACGGTACATCAGTTTCGTATCCAACAGTTGGTGGCAGCCAAGAATTGAGATTGTTCTCGAGCGAAGGGATGGCAGCGATAAGGCCATGTATCCGACCTCTGTCACCTATCGCATGTTCACCAGACGTAAATCATTTTTTGTCAATTACATTCTTGTTCCACTTACTCAGTTGAGTCACAGTTCAAAGGTCAGACAAGCGCTCTTTAATCTCAAGTATATTCTCCAAAAATGAAGTTATTGTTTTTCAATGCTGCTGATCAACTAGTCATTTTTATCATGCATAATATATATTTATTTAATTAATGTTTGCATGAGTGTGCTTTTTTTTTTATCAACAGCCTAATTTATTTCATTTTATTTTTGCTGTGATTTAATCAATTTTTTATCCTCTATTTGTGGTTTAGATTGAGTCTGTTTTCAAAATAGAATTTTTGAATTGAGATAAGGTCACTTAATTATCAGCGGCTCCTGTGATGTATGTTATGCAACAAGCAATCTAGTCATCACTTTGAAGTCAGGATGTTTCTCACTTTCTCCAATGAATTTATCATGTTATATGAGCGTACATTAAATCTTATATTCTTGATTGACAATGCTTTGTAGTACCATGAATTGTGTGTGTCTAAGTCATAAATGTGCTATGTTTTTCTACACTTAGTAGCATTGACCATCAAATCATTTTTTTTTTTTTGCATTAATATTCTGCTTGATTTCTCTGTGCAATTGCATTATTTGATGATTTTTAATAATACTTTTTCTAATAATGAGACGCAGCAGTTTTGGAAATTGTGAAGGCCCATCAGGGTGTCACTGCTCCCTGACTGAATGACTGGCAACAATGAAATTGTGAATCTGCCGGGGGCTAATTTTGGGTTCCGCCATGTCAGAATTCCTCGCCTGCCTTACAAATATTGTCCCCATCTTGATAGTGCACGATTTGCTCATCTTGATGTTGTGAAATTATTCCTTGTGATAATTATGTAACTTTGAAAGGTTAAATATATAAATTGTCTCATTAAAACTATGCACATAGATTAGAATATTTATCACTAGCTTCTATGGCAATTTGTGCATGTTGAACTGAACACTATTAACTTTGGATATTAGATATGCTAATTGCAAATTTTCAATTATCTGAATCACCCCCTGTTTACATTTAATTCTCTTCGAAGTGCAATAAAATAATTTTTCACTCTCTTTGTATTTTTCTTTTTGTTATTGCATATTTTATTGACTTCCTTATTGATTGATTTTGAGAATCAAAACACAGCCTGCACTAGCAAGACAGTAAATAGCCAGTTAATTACTTATGAGAGAAACAGGTGAAGTTCCTATCATCATCCTAATTATCTACATATCATATCACTGTCATATTATTATTATTATATAAAAGATTACCTCAGCAATAGAAATGTTCAACTTGATGGCGTGGACATGTACATTGTATGTGTATACGTACAATAAATACAGGAGTGCCTCAGGGGTCGATCCTTGGGCCTCTCCTCTTCATAATCTACATAAATGACCTTCCTCAATATCATGTACCACTTTCACACCTATTATCGATGCAGATGACACGACGCAATAATGGTCTGTCCCATGGTCCTCCACAAATCTAGAAAAATAATCTTCCCCTCATGCATCCTTATCACCCTCAACAACACCATCATCCTCCCTCATTTTCACTACTCTATCCTAGCATCGGGCTCACATGCCCACCTCCTCTTTAAACCACAAAAAAAAAAAAAAAATAATAATAATAAAAAAATTAATAAAAAAAATAAAAAAATAAATATAAATAAAACAGTATCAGTGATTACAAACAGCGCTATAACGCCCACACTGAACCTTTATTTAAAAAACACTTACAAGCTGCGTAAACTTGAAGACATTTCCAAACTTCAAATATTCAATTTCTATTTTAAACTGAAAATTAAAACTCAACCTCACTATATTCTACACCTTCCCCACTGCATTGAACACTGAAGTATACCAATATAACACTAGGCAAAGAAATATCTTTCTCACCCGAGTTAATCACGAATTTGCTAAAAACTCCCTCAGATGTGGGCTAACTACCTCAGCCAATGAGACACCTGGTATAATCCTCTCCTAAACAAGCACCTATAGTTATCATGGCTTCTCTATTTATGCAGAGAAATTATTTCTTAACACGTATGTTTTCACCTGTATTAACCAACACTGTTACATAATTATGTCATAGACCAACAACCACACAAAGCATACATGTACTGCTTCTTCTCATTCTATTCTACTCTTGTTGACAAATTTCACCAATTTCCGCTCCCAACTTTCATTTCACCAGGTTACATTTTACATTATCCCTTTCCCTGCAATACGTCTCTTCTACCCTCGGCTCTTATCTTCAATCCTGCATCTTATATCTATTCCTTGAACAAAACACTCGCAATGACCTCTTTAGGTAACATTTAGCATTCAGTTTCATTGTTTTTTGTTTTTGTTTTTTTCATATTTAAAAGTTTTTGTTCTATTTTACGTTTATTTGTTCTTTCCTTTCACCTATATCATTCCTGTTCCGAACTATCCGTCCGTCGTTCATCCGTCCGTTCGTCTTTATCTCATTGACTGTCAAATTTGCTATCAGTTGAAGTTGACACTTTTGAATTGAATCAAAGCGCGCGCATGTATGTAATTGTTTTATCTGATCAGGCCATCATCAGGATTCCCGTACAAGTTATGTGGTACACTATATACGAACGTTTCAAAAATCCCGTTTGTTATTGTCACAGCTTCTGCAATTTCTGCAACCGTTATAGTCCAGTCAAAATAAGATTCAAGGTAGACATACTTGTAACACAAACGGTTAGGTCGATTATTATGACATCCGTAATGATCCATCGCTTTAGCATTCTCTATATGGCTTCACCATGCATCTGATTGCCTCTATTTTGTGTGCAATCAAGTTGATTACAAATTTACAATAACATAGTTTGTTTCTTTGGTTCGATAAGAAATCTTCTTTCTACGAGCATTTGCCAATTAAGTAAAGTGCTCAGCGGTTTCATTCAGTCGGCTTCTTAAATTTCTTGGTGGGTTGCTTCTTTCAGCTTATATATACTAGCGATGTCAATGAATATTGCTTGTTTGGGCCTTGGTAGTTGTTGAAGCAATTACAAACTATGCTGTGTTAGGGGGTTGATTGGAATCGAACCCAACTGTTTCCCAATGGCATCTGCTAGTACTGTATTGTTTTATGACCTTACGCATCATCTCTGGATATTTGAACAACTTAAGTATTAGTACGTGTTGAAATACTCCAGCAGGACATTTCATAGCTATTCACGGATAAAATATTTCTCTGAAATAGTTACTCAGGCGGTGGCCTATATATGCTCATGCGCCATGCCTGTCATTTGCTTCCGTATAATTATGTTCACGCCATTTTGCTTTGAGAGGCCAAAGTTGACAGACGAGTCTGTTGTCAAACATGTCGAACTGTTTCTAATAGTTCTGTCTATACGGAAGGGTTTCCGCTTCTCCTTTCGCTAGATTACAGATAATCTTTTTATTCCGCATACTGCCATATACAGTCGCAGTAGCACACAGCCACATACTATATATGAAGAATTATTATTAAAATTCAAGATGCCCAGCCAATCGGCAGCTCAACATGATACACGTATACCTCGATCTTCCCTGGCGGTTTTGGATTGCATTTAGGTGGTTTAGTGGGTAAGTTAAGCTACCGAGCGCCCGGGATTTTGAGCCAGGTTAATCATATTTGGATCTCATGATTGAACTGGCATTGGTGAGAAACCTGACATATTAATGTACAGTATATTTTTATAACTATTTTGTCACTTTTGGATATTTTTGTACTTGTGATTAATTAGACCATAACGGAAACGTTACATGTGCACATAACGAGCCATGTCACAATATGTCTTACTTTGCCGCATCGAGTTCTTCATTTTGATATGTCACATGACTATGTTTGAAATTTGTAAAGTAAAATGACTTTTGATCTAATCCAGGTACTCAGCGGTTATACTAATTAACTAAAATATTTACTTATCTTTCAACAAACAGATTCGACTGATTTAGGAAATTTTCATAATGAGGCCATTCCGTATCTAGTAGACTAAGAATTAGTTATGTTGCCAGCATTTCCGGCCAGGCCTTGCATTGAGTAGCCTATTATAACCTAGGTGCTATAAATGTTTCTTTGATTAATTGAGCCCAAAATAATAACAAATTTCACATGTTCTAATATCTCTGAATACAATTAAAACAGTTCAACAGTCATTTTAGCCTATTAAGGAGTAATTCGTCACTGAATTCCGACTTACTCACGAAAAACCCGTTTTAAAATAATTAGGGGGTATAGGTAGGTTTTGTGATTGTAACTCGAGCCAAGTATACTGACTCGCAATGTTTAATATATTTGTATTCCATGAGTATATAATTAGACAGTTTTTAAAGCATATGGCACTTCACTACTTGATATAATTTACGAGATAGAGCAAAATTAACTAATCCTCTTTTTTCAAAATTCGTCAAAATTCCTTCGTTTTTGGGATTGATTTCTGTCACAAATTCCTAGTTATCATAACCACAGAAAAAAATAAAACTTTTCCCGTGGTATTAACCATTAATGTGGAGTATGGGGAGAATAAAAAAAAATACCGAGAATATATTTATTATGTGCCTATATATTACAAACACCAAAATTACCCGTTTCTGTCCCATTGGCATCACTTATGATCATTTTTGACCATGTTTCACTCAATAGTTACAATAATCAATAGTTAGCGCACATCATACTTTTAGTATGTTAATTATGCGCTGAGTCATTTCCCACAATATGCAGTAGAAACCATCTGTATTGCAATTATGTCTACGTTGACCCCCAATTTGAGCTAAACTATATTAGTCTCGGCGTGTAATTCATCCTTGATGCATCGCCGTCTGCCCAATTGTATTGCTGCGCGTAGTTGGCCTACATAAATCACTGCATGGTGCAGCAAATTAGCGTAATCACACAGCTATGGTATCTGGATAACAAGGAAAATACTTTTATCTTGCTGAAGGTCACAGCAAAGTCAGCTGATCCGCACACTCCCTCCCCCTCCTGCTCACACGGACAGTGCAACTTTTCACTACGACAACGAAACCAGTCAGACCCAACATCTGATAGGATGTACAGGATCCCGATACAATACAGTCTTCATATAATTCAGTGGGCTGCTGGACTGCATGCTGTGTATTGCCGAGCGGAAATGCATTTACTCATTTAAGGTATGTTTGAAGCATGATCCATTGTGCAGTTAAATGTCTACTGGTATATAATTCGGTGCCAAAGTCATTTCGAGAGAACAGCGTCACAGTGGGAGGAGCGTCGAAGGTCGAAAACCGCCACGAGGACAATCCAGTGAGCCATTCAGTACAGTTTTCATTGAGTACATTGGTCAATACATAAGGTAATTATCGACAACTTTTCCTTACATACTATTCAAATACATAGTAAGATAATCGAAAGCTGATATTTCGTGGAAGAACCGTGTACATGTATAGGCAGGAGTACACCAACGCGTCCCAAAGCACGAAATTCATAGGGAATTACATGAAAACCAGAGCTATAGGGGACTAAATCGCTTAGTGAAGGTAAATCTGTATAGGCGATACATAGATAAGATTGACCGTTAATCTTACACCATAGACAGCGAAATGCAAGTGGAAATTACCGCTAGCAGTGCACGCACGCGCTTCAAAGGTGCATTCGATTAAAGGAGCGAAAGATTTCGCTGAAGTGTGCAACCGATAAAAATATCGAGAGATATATTTTAATTCAAGTCAACTGTGGTGTTCTGTCAATAAAAGTTTCAATAATTTCCCTCGACATTGAACACACTTTTCAATGTCCTCGCGATTCAAGGGAGGAGTGCATGAATAACTGCCATTTCATTCGCTTCTGACGTGCTCCTCAGTGGTGAATTGTGACCGTAATCGATTGATATAAAAGGTGGGATCGTAGGACTTCAGACTATTTAATCCCTATCTGTATAATTAAATGCAACATGGCCAGTTTGACCTTATTTGAGTGGACAGTGACGCCCTCTGGTTGTCGGGACTGGGATGAATGTAGTCAGGAATGGTAGGCCTACCATGAAGGTTTCTCTGCTCCCTTATAATTATAATTATAAACGCCATTTTGAGACGATTCCGCGAGAAAGATGCAATGAAAAAAATCACCCAGATCAGGGATCCGTAAGAGATATTTCGAAGATTCCGGGTCCGCTATCCTCGTCATCGCATAAAATATGCCTTGCCCACCAGAAAAAGGAAATCTCCCGCGAATTGGTCCTGCATAGTGCGAAATAGTGCGAAGCCCTCACTCACACCTCGTAATTATACGGGGTATTAATCCGGATAGCCGGGCCACCACGGCCTGTGAGTGATCCATCGTCATTTTGTAACTAGAGGCCACAGCAAGTACTACGCTTGAATACCGTCGGGTTCAGACACGCAAGGAAGGCGGACGCTGACACGATTTCTCGGATATGTAATCACGATTTATTCCTCTTCATGCAAGAGCCGGAGTGGAACTGGACGCGAATGCAAACAGGCCCAGCCTATAAATAGAACATGCCTTGAAGGTACTCTACAAGGTGATGCGGAGCCAGGAGCTTCTTTGCAGATGTTGTAATATTCCTGAGCTTATGTTAATGTTGAAGGGCAATTAACTCACGCGCTTCTGAAGTCGATGTTCGAGGCTACTTATAATCGCTGTGCGACCCGAATCCAATTTAATTATGTGTGAAATTGGCCCGCACACTTTTTTTATACGAGTGCGCTCAGCGTGCATGACGTAATACACGTACGCAAGCATACTCAGCGCCTCGTATCTTCAATTTGGATGGTATTAATTATTACCTTTACTACACAGACGCATATAATTATAGAGTGTATTCGTGATACTACCTTGCTTTTGACGTAACATGGAGCTTGCTGAGCCATGCTAAATTCAATTGCTATATATAAGTTAAAGACCCACCGCATTATCTACATAATATGGTCATTGTCACCGCAGTCATGTGGGTACGAACGTAATCAAATAAAGGTGATGACCTCGTACCACCACCAGCCGCAGATAAGTGAGCGCTTGGATACAGGCCGCGCCACCGGACAATGCAGCACCCCTATAAAAACACACGCACCTACAATAGCGTCAACTAAATCCACAAATATAACCATTGCTCTGTGCATTTTGTTAGCGAGATGGCGGCTTGCAGTGTCGTGGAGACTTTGGAACAGAAGGCGAAACAGTGGGCATGTGAAGTTCACAGCGAAGAATTTGCCACCCAAATGGACAATGCCGACCCTCTCAAAGAATTGAGGGGTGAATTCTCTATCCCCAAGGTCCAGGATTTGCCATACAGTGAGTACATTTCAAGAAAAGGCTCATTTTTAAAGTTCGATTGAAGCCCAATATATTTACATGTTTTTACAATTCTTTAACTGATTTTCATTATGGATGTCTAGCGTTTAGAGTACAGTTTTGTTGTGATTTTACGCAATTACACAAGTAAATTTTATTATTATCACCATTATTTAGGTTCAATATTCTCTTAATTATTATATACAGAATGGGCCAAAAGTAGTCTATCTACTCTATGTTAAAGATCTCAATGTTTTTCAAAGGTGCTACGCATTTCTGCGAAAATGTTACGAAACAGATCGCAGTGTAAAAATCACACAAAGATAAAAATAAATATTTGGTATGCTTAGTCTAACATGTCATGCTGCTATTCCTATCATTTCTATTCTAAATTCATCAACATTTATGCCGATGTATCTCAATTAATAAAGTGCGCTCATCATTCCGCGATATTTCCACTTTTGGTGGCAAACAGGGCCCCGGACCATGGATAAGCTTCATTGAATTCATAATTAAGGCAACGCTCTCGTACTATATTGTTTCGTGTTGTGATAGTAGCACTAATCATCGACTAATGTTATATATCTCCTAAAATAAAATTTAAAAAAAAAAACAGAGTTTGTATTGAAGCGCCATAAAAGAGATCACATTCCTTAATGCTCGTTCAGGAGTTCATCTGATTTCGCTCTCTTTGCGACCGCTCACCAGTGACTCGCATTTAAATTTTCCTCCCTCATTCAAAATTGACCTTTCACTTGATTTCTTTGCATAAATGGGCGCAGAATAACAATGTTAATCCATACCAGGTATTTATATTATGGAAGAATTGATAAATTTTAGCAAATTTTAGAGTTTTGTTTTTAATCTGTAGTGGTTAGACTACTTTTGGTCCACTCCGTATAAGTGCAAAAACGATCATTATTACAACAACAACAAAATCTAATTTTACTCGTATGAGACCCTCGTGCATGGTCATTGTAACTCTTTATGCATGCTATTTTCGTGCATTGATATTGAAATATCGTTTATTTAAAACCTATTTATTGTATGTCGCTGTACGGCTGCCAACTGTGGTTGCTAAATAATATCAGTGTCGACGCCATTCCCTTCTTTCCTTCTCGACAACTCAGAATTACGACGCACCCGAGAACCCCATCAAAGCCTAAAGTATCAGCCCGCCAAGAATTTACACTAGCCTGTGCAAACCAAATTCGCGTACCGATGAAGCAACTGCGAAAAGAATGACAGAGTTAAGCAACGCGAAGCAATATGACACAAGTATACTACAAGCAGTTGTACAGAGGCTGGGCTGTCAAAGGGGCAATTTCCATGATGACGTTGGTACGGAAAGCTACATCACCACAAAAGACAAAGCGGTTGTCCTCTTACGTTATTGCCAAGTCTCGAGACTCATCCCGATCCCAGTTCCCCAGTCTTAAGAAGAGAACAGAGTCAACACTGGCCGATATCCTCTTAAGTGACTATCGAGTCAAGAAGATCACACAGAACTTCAATGTCAACAAAGCATCTGGTCCGGATGGAATTCCACCGAGCACTTTAAAGAATTGCTCAGTCCGTCTCTATGTTCCTCCGGCTATCCTCTTCACAAAAAGTTTCGCAGAAGGAGAAGAGTGGAAACTGGCTAGCCGTTGTTCCTGCCGATGTTCCTGTTTACAAGAATAAAGGCCAACGCACAGACCCCAACCAGTACAGGTCCATCTCCCTAACCTCCTGTGTCGGGAAGGGATCTGAGAAAAAAATAATGATGCCCTCCTTTAGCACCTGATGGGCAACGAAGACATCGTTGAGAACCAGTTCGGCTTTCTTCTTCATCACTCCACAACGGACCAAATTGCTCTGTTTCTGCACGAAACTACAATCAAGAAATCTGTCGCTGCCTGCTTCTGTTATATTGCAGCCGCATTCGATTCATTTCAAGTACGTAATAATACATGAGCAAGTAATTGGTGCTTATTGGAGCAACCATTTTAGCTGCTATTTTGATATCAGAGGTATATGTTACAATTAAAATGATTTTATGGACGTGGACAACTGGATAGTTCAGTCAAAATAAGATTCAAGGCAGACATAATTGCAACACAAACGGTTTCAATGGAATACTATGTGGGGTAGCACCCTAATTGACATAATAAGTCTAAGTAAATAGCAATAGTGGAACATGGTTAAAAGCGTTAATTAATTATTTAATTAGGTCAAACTAAAGCTATTCACGCAAACATAGTCATATAGCATATCAAAATGAAGGAAATCAAAATTCAAAGCTAATGAGTAGAGCATAATAAGGTTTGAGTAAAATGCACCTTAAACTTATCAGCTTATTGAAAGCTGATTGTGATTTAAATGTTCATTCATTAATATTCTAATAGATATGAATTTTCGGCAATGAAAACCACACAATCAATAATATATAACACTATGCTCAGTGCCTAACAATTTATTACGTATATTGTTTCTAACAACATTTTCATCGTCATCATCATCACACCATTCGATGTCAATACTCAGGCCGTTCGTGCAGCTTGATCCACGAAATATATCACAGGTTATAGAGAGCTCTTCAACCCATGATTCTTATAACTGCAGCGAGCTGAATTGTGCGCTCATTTATAGGAACACTTGACCGTTGAAAGAAAAAAATTCAGGCGTAGGACTTCTGCTAGTCGTGATAGGCTTGCACTAGGAATCTTCAATCTTCCCGCCCCACTCTGAAGCATTTCCCTGCATCCACTGTTCACGCCATTTTGTTTCGAGGGGTCAAAGTTGTCAAACATGTCGAATTGTTTCTAAGAGTTCGATCTCAGGAAGGTTTCTCGCTTCTCCTTGCGATAGGTAATCTTTGTATTCTGCATACTGCCATACAAGCAGTCACAGTAACACACAGCGCCCGCCAGCCTGCCTTGGTATGCAATTTAAATAAAGAATCATTTAAAAAAAATTCATTATGAGATAGAGCAAAACTAACTAATCCCATTTTAAAAAATTTGTCCAAATTCCTTCGTTTTGGGATGGATTTCTGTGACAAATTTCTAGTTACCAAAGACACAGAAGAAGCATAAAACTTTTCCCGTGGTATTAACCATTAATGGGGAGAAGATAAAATACAGAGAATATATTTATTATGTGCCTATATATTACAAATACCAAAATTACCCGTTTCTGTCCCATTGGCATCACTAATGATCAATTTTGACCATGTTTCACTATTGAGATTCACTTAGACTGTTAGTATGTTATGCGCTGTGTCATTCCCCACAATATGCACTAGAAACCATTTGTGTTGCAATTATGTCTAGGTTGACTCCCAAATTGAGCTGAATTGACTGGACTAATGGTTGTTTAATTGACAATGCCCATGGTTAATTACAAATTAGCGTCGCATTTGTAATAGCTGTCATTGATAGAATTGCTTGTAGCCACGCTCTGAGTTGTGTTTCCGTCGACCTCATACTCACACATGACTAGTCTTGTTACTATAACCTCACCATTGAAGATGCAAAATTCAATGTGGCTTTGCCTTCAGTCTGCCACGCAAAACGTTTGGTTGTGCATCATGTCAATAGACCTTTATGCATGGGTATCGGTACAGTGGCCAACACCACAATGGAAGCATGCAGGTCGTTCTTTCTGTTGAGCTCATCTAATTTGCCATCTGATTTATTTACAGTTGATGAGAGTATGGTGAGCGATCGGAAACAGGATGACTGCGTGTACATGTGCGGGAATTCCCTCGGATTAAAACCCAAAGCAATTCATGAAACGCTAAACCGAGAACTGGAAAAATGGTCAAAAATGTACGTTCATTAATTATTATACCTCTGTAAATCTATGACGAATTCACTGATCTATGCACTATCGACCTCATGAACTCATGAACTCTGTAACCCCTGTCCCTCGATGGAAAACCTTTAACCTTCTTTTTTTTTCAGTGGGGTCTACGGGCACACCATGGGTGAGATGCCATGGGCCTGGTGTGAGGATGTCGTAAAGGAAGACGTCGCAAGAATTGTCGGTGAGTAGCTCCTCATTTGGCTCCTTATTTCGCTGTTTGGGTGCACGAATGCTGTTTTGAAGGAGCTGACCCTGAAGAGGTGTCCATCATGAATGGATTGACCATCAACTTGCATCTGCTCCTCGTGAGTGACCCAGCTCATAAAACATTAAGACAACTTACATTACCCCATTTAGAGGAATGACATGGTGACATATATCTGAATTGAGAACATATTTGATTCGTTTGAGATAATTATCTCTGTGACCCATTTTCAGATCTCGTTCTATCGACCCACTCCGACGAGACACAAGGTGTTGATCGAAGCTCATTCGTTCCCTTCGGATCACGTGAGTGTTCAAAAAACGGGTTTCTAGATTTCATGAACGCAATCTCGAAATAGTCTTCCACGCAATCCAAACGAGGAGCAGTATTTTTTATACATGATAATGTGAATGACTGAGGGTCTATTGATTACTAAAATAAAAATAAATATATATATATAAATTATAAATCTATGAGCAAGGTGTGCTCGGATGTGGTTTGGTCTCACTTTGCTCCTTGGGCGAATTCTAAAAATGGCCAGTACTTCGGATCTAGAACACTGAGCGTTATGATTCTTGTTTCAGAATTAGCATTAATCTAAATTTAGTTTACAGAGGACCTCTGTTCATTTTGGAATCTTTTTAGATCGGACCTGTTGGCTTTATTGAGTGACGAGAACCATTTTCGAAAAAAAAATTGGCCAACTGTGAATGATATTCAAGACAAATTAAAATACGAATTTCCTGCTCAAGCAGAATAGCTTGAAAGGAGATGAGTGTGAGATTTCTTTCATGAGAAATGCTGAATGATCTGCTCACTCGACGGCTCCCATTGTTAACAATAGGAGAAATACTTTTATGCCGTCACGACGATGTGAAATTGAACGCGAGAAGAAAGCAAGTTTTTAAACCTCTCAAATTCGAAGTGTATATGAATTAGCCGAAAGTAAGCGTATTGTCTAAAACTATGTCAGTCAAAAGGCGTATGTCTTTTGGAGTGAATCCTCTATCATCCGTTAATGGTTCAAAACAACCAGAGGTCGTCTTTGATATCACATTTAAACAGCTACTTTAATTTCAATAATATATATACATACGTATATATACTTCGCGCATCCCTAAACTTCAGTATAATTTGAGGCTGGTTTCTCGCCTCGTTATAATGATTTGGAAACGAAGACTTGTTGTCGACTGCTGACCTCATACAGAGTGGTCCAAAAGTAGCCTATTGTAGTGGACGCACACTTATAAAACAATCCTAAGCACTCTTGCAATGGATCGACTCAATGCACCCTTTATAAGGCCATGTTTTCGGCAAATAAATTCACTCGTCTCCTGAAGTTCTCTCGTGTCTTCACTTCGCCAAAGTGGTGACCCGGCACATGGCCAAGAAGAGCAATGGTGAATGGCGACCATGTGGCGATTACCGCCGATTGAATGCGAGGACAATACCGGACAGATACCCCATCCCTCATATACATGACTTCACGGGACAGCTGTATGGAACAAACTTATTCAGCAAGATCGATTTAGTTCGGGGATATCATCAAATACCCGTAGCCTCCGAGGACATCCACAAAACCGCCATAACGACGCCTTTTGGTCTTTTCGAATTTCTCCGCATGCCATTTGGCTTGAGAAATGCGGGTCAGACATTTCAGCGAATGATGGATTCCATACTGCGTGGATTAGAGAGAGTGTTCGTCTACATGGATGATATTCTGATCGCCTCCCAAAGTGAACAACAGCATTTGGAAGATCTGCAAAATGTGTTCAAACGTCTTGAAGACAACGGACTCATAATCCGACCTGAAAAATGCGCCTTCGGTAGGAGGGAGATTGATTTCCTTGGACACAGGGTAGACGGGCATGGTGTACGACCTCTGGGCACAAAGACCAAAGCCGTACAGCAATATCCATTACCAGAGACCCCCAGGAAGCTACGGACCTTCATCGGCATGTAAACTACTACCATC
>KB297448.1:59339-74541 GCA_000328365.1 Capitella teleta
ACTAGCATATTGACTCGACCATTTAGATCCTGCATTGCCTTTTTCATGTTAAATTTATTTGCATCCTTCCCAGTAAAAGAACCCAAGTATAGTTCAATGTACCAGAAGAACTATTAGATTATTGAGAATACTTGCCGAAACCCGTGCACAAGCAGCTAGTCTATGTATTTGAATCTGACCCATGGCGCTTGACCCATGGCACTCATTTCTTCTGGCGAATTTCAAATAAATGTACATGTACCATAGCGCACTTTTCGCCATAGTCTGCTCAATCGTCGGGCAGCACTAAGAAAGTGAGCTTCAGTTGTCAATTAAAGAATAAGTGTCAGATACTGACTGGGGCTGGTTTATTCAAGTGCTACGAAAACTGGAATAAACAAGCTTATATATATATATGTAATACGTGGTAAAGCACTCAGTCCAAAATAGTAATGGGTTGATGAGAAATGAAATGGAAAAATAGAAATAGAAATGAATGGATCGAGTTCATCAGCATTCCCCTCCTTGGGAGGACTAAGATGTAGAATAGGTGAGTCTTTCTTAGGGATGAATCTGCCGACCACTTTGGGTGCGGTACCCTTCCTGTGAGCCGGCCGGATTAGTCGACGCGGTGGCTGGGTATGGAACAGGCCCCTCCTCAACGTTGGCAAAAGTCGTCGGCACGGCATCAACATCTGCCGCAGATGGTACGCATTCATCGCCTTGATGATCTCCAGGTTCAGTGGGATGAGCGGATATGCTTGCATCTAGAGTGAAGATCTGCTCTGGAGCGCAGGGCTTCCTGTTCTCGATAAAAGCAGCATTGCGCCGGAAAGATGTGTTTTTCTCTTCAGGGGTTATCCAGTAGGAATCTTGATGCTTGTCCTTTTGTAGAATTGTTCCAGGGTGCCACTCCTTCAACGCGTCATCAGTAACCCAAATTGGTTGTTTATCAGTGTATACTTAGGAGGTTAACATCTTGGGTGGAGGTGAGCTGATCTGCGTTCTGCCAGTCTTGCTTTATCTTCACCAAGAAGTGGAGACGGGGACAGCATAGCTCATAGCTGTTGTTTATTCTACGATTGAAGAATAATTGTGCTGGACTTGGTAACCGATCGTCGATCGGAGTATCATGACAAGCAACCATTGTTTGAGTCATTCTGATGTCGTCACCAGCAGTCTTCCTGAGCATCTGCTTGATTGTCTGAATGGCTCGCTCAGCTCTCCCGTTGCAGTGGTGGTAGTAAGGGCTGGAGGTGCTATGCTGGATGTCTAGTTGTTTGCAGAACAGGCCAAAGACTTCTGACTTGAAGAATGGTTCATTGTCCGATATCAGGCGCTCAGCGAAGCCAAATTTCTGGAAGATGCGGTGTAGAGCCCGGATGACTGCTACTGCATGTGGTCTCTGAAGGCAGTGGACCATGTGTGCTATAGCCAGTGGACCATGTGTGATGAGTTCATCAAGAATGATGAATTCATGCCGAAAGGACAAGAAGGGTTTGTGTTCTAGGGTTATGTATTGCTGAGAGTCTGGCCATCCAGTCAAGATAAAGGTTTCCAGTTGTGATAGCAGTTGGTCGTCTTTGGTCGCTTGTTGAATTCATTGGATATGACTCGATAGCGAGCACTTGGGCGATGCTGACGTCGACATGCGGTATTGGGTGGGTGTTATAAAATGACTGTGCAATGTTAAAGCGCCCACTCGCAGTAGCTTGGAATGTAAGGGGACTTTTATATGTTATTTATAACATCAAGCACCAGCATGTCAAGTTTTCATTGCTGTTCTAGCCCCCTTTAATCTGGCTTCAATTCTGACCAATCCTATAAGCATTCCTGTTACTTCTTTATATTTCTATGTTTACACGTATATGATCCCTTGTTGATAATATATTATTAATATTATAATTTGCGTATTTTTTTCTTTCAGTTGGACAAACGAGAACCAAATGTGTTGAGAGTGGCTCCTGCGCCGATTTACAACAGCTTCACCGATGTCTTCAGATTTGTGAAATTGCTCGGCGAATCCATGCACGCCGCCTCTGTGACGTCATTCTGATCAGCGAAATAATGAAAGAATTCGGCTGAATACTTTTTTTTTTTCACTTTAAATTCTTAGCCATAGCCTTTGTTTAGTCATTTTAGTAATTACCCTAGCATTTCAAAGGAGATCCATGTACTACATGTGCTCACATGACTTGAGCAATGTTGCAGATGCAATAGTATACAGCAGTATTTGTAGGTTTCATTCTAGTATTTCGCGTATGATTTATTCTTGTGTCATTAATCTTCGTCATTGTTGTCGCATATTTTGAGTTACGTGGTTTAATCACGTCTTAGTCATGTTTCAATTTCAGTTCGATGCCGTGTATAGCTTTGCATGCAATATTCTCCTCCTTTCTCTTTGTATATTTTTATGTTTATTATGAATGCAAACCCTGTTCTATATAATACACTTCTAATTACGAATGTAATTTAAAGACTGGTTCTATCTCGCCGTTACTTACTTCTAGCGAATGCAGTTTGGTCGAATGGCGCAGTCAGTTATCACATTCAGTAAAGCGAAACGTTTAATCACGATTAGTAGTACCAATAAAGAAGTCACGAAGAGAGAAAGAAATATCGAACTATTTTATTGTTCTTGTACTTGTTCTTGCTTTTGTCTTTCTATTTTTTTTTTTTTTTTTTTTTTTTTTTTTTGGGGGGGGGGGGTGAGAGGATCTTTTTGCGGGCTTGTGAGTAATTAGTATCTAGACTGTTATAGTAAAATTAATTTTTCTTTTTTTCTTTTTTATTTTTTAGCGGGGTTTGCAGTGAAGGCAACATAATATACTGGTATATTCGTCCAGCTCTCAAAATATGGTTTTATTTAGATAAATAAAAATAAAAAAAATAAATATAAATATAAATATAAATATAAAGATAAATAAAAATAGCATGATGAGACAGAGGATCGATCAAAGCTGTACAACATGCAAAGCGAGAAAACAGCTAGAAGACTAAAAGTCGAAATTAAGGCCCACTGTATCAATCACGTTTATAACCGTAAAGATGGCAAGGAGGCATCTCAAGCTGGGGACATATATTATATATTTGTATGCAGATAATGAAACACGAGGAGGCCTCAAGACTTGGAATTGGTGTTTTTGTGTGTGTGTGTGGTTTTTTTTTTTTTTTTTTTTTTTATGGCTTTGTACTTTCATAATTATAGCCAAAAGGTTGATTATTTAAATTATCAAACA
This sequence comes from Capitella teleta, assembly GCA_000328365.1. Lineage (NCBI taxonomy): Eukaryota > Metazoa > Annelida > Polychaeta > Capitellidae > Capitella > Capitella teleta. The sequence continues at coordinate 62,558 of KB297448.1, forward strand.
CGGAGTGATCAGAACTCTCATTCTGAGCTGTAACTTTTGTATATATAGAATCATCAACACCCAAACTTCCTCTGAGATAATCGTACGTAGGATAAAAAGGGTGAACGAACAGAGACATCATTATGGGATGCGGTTCATGAAACAGGAACGGGTTTGTGCCATAGAATTACTAAAATAACTGTGCCATGTAAAGAGCATATTTACGGTAGCTTGGAATAATTTAAGGGGATCATATAACATATGAAGCACGAGCATATCGAGTTTCAATTGAGTTGTTCTGATCGCGACGCCTAGACATTCAAGCATATGTTAATTCCCCTTTAATCTGGCTTCAATACTGACTGATCACGTGGCCCTAATAAGCATTCTAGTTACTTTATAATTCCATGGTTTGTGCCCATAGCAAGGAGTCATTGAAATCCATAATAACAAAGCGTTCAAAGCTGAGATAGCAGTTGGAAACTTAGAATGTAATGTGACGAAGAAGTGTTCGTTGATTACAAGATGGTCTTTGACTCCATGACATTTGTAACAGTTAAAGAACATCTCATTCAATTTTACTCCTTCAAATTAACTCATCTATATATATGTCAACATGCATGTTCATTCCACCACTGCAAATGTATATAAGCACAATGTTACTTGAAATCTATAGTCTAATTAAAAACCTGGCATAACGTCAACCATTGCCTTAATCATCTACTACCCATAATAATGGAAGACAATTACAGGGTTCAGCTGAATTCCCATAGCACATAATTTGGATTGCAAACTCAGTGAAAGGGAAGTGAAGTGGACAAGGACAAGAAAGAGTTTTTCCCAGTTTGGCGTGGGAGTTCGTCGAGATGGCTTTGCGTCCCCAGTTCTATATTTATACTGTTGCCAGGAAAACTTATTACAGGAAGGATCGCGCGGCCTACATGCGACCGTGCAGGAAGATATGTGAGCAGAAAATCTGCTTTGTGGCTTGGAAATCAACCCTTCTGAGATTCACGTGATATAACGGTGCCTAGAGAGACAGAAAGATGTATGGTACTATGGGAAAGGGTGACGTCACCAAGGTCACCCAAGTCAAGGTCATTGGGTTCTACGCGTCTTTTGAAGATCCTCGATGGGCACCCGAGGTCCTGCATCATTATCAGAAGTCTGAAATACCAAGTCGAGCTTGCGGAGTCTATCTCTCGTCAGGTCAGTTGCGCTTTGCGATGCGAAAGCTGATTGCTTAAACCTGTACGCGACAAAAACCTCCGGGCGTCTTTAATCATGACCGTGGTTCAACTTTGCGACAGTTTGAATTTATCTATACTTGTGTGCATAATATCTAGGCCTTTTAATAACGGAAGCGTTTGAATTATTACCTGTAGTTTGTTTGTCGGTTATTGTCATGCACGCACACGAATTGCCCACATGACATTATGGTCTGTAAAGTAATGAGCAACTTCATTGTCATAGTTACATGCATATCAAATTAACCATGCATTATATAACGTGTGCCTACCGCGAGTCTCTTTCATTTTTTGTAAATAATTCTGAACAATTAAACTCGTGCAGTCAATCGGATCACTGGTGGGTGGCTATAAATATGGTTATATGCAAAACTCAAAGATATTTTATAGTTTGCTTGTCGGCTTGTGTGTCCATCCATCATAATTATATTGCTAAGTATTCAAATTGAAGTTATTGAGTTTAAAATTTCGTGATTCATAAGTTTGAAGTAATACATAAATAAAATGATACATCTCACACATAATTCGAGATGTGGGTTTTGACTTCATCATGCTACACACCAGTTCTTAGAGAATTGTCAAATTTAGATTATGAAACAAAAATACGTTCACCTTAGAGGTATGATTATTTAATTATAGATCAAAATTAATTCTTAGACCTTCTCATTTCATAAACACATAATGATACATCAAATGTCGTTGCACGATTAAAATCAATAAAAGAGGAAACTAAACACAAAAGCCTGAGAACGACGAGAGTGTCACATAAATGGCAATCCTCGAGCGCTTTCTCGACGATATCATTATGAAGAAATTGCTATCTGCAGTCTTCGTCTTTATTTCCGGAAGTGTGATTGAAAGAATAGAATGCGGCAGAACGTGTAATTGTTTTCGCCTGAGGACAAACATATTCTGAAGACGCTGTAATATGAAACATTCTTAACTTCAACCGAAAAATAGAAATCGTTCTTATATACGCTGAAGGTAAGTTCAGCGTTCCATACTTTTATTGGTTTTATTTGAGTCTCCTTAATCATTATTCGGTTTCGGATTCCAAGGGCACGAGCCAGTGTTTCGTAAAGAAGTCTTATCTTAAGACAACAAGGACGTGTACTGAGATTGCAATAAGGTGAGTACTACCATTTAAGGAATGTGATTCATTATCAAAAGATTCATTCGGGTAGATTATATCAACCATATTGGCTTAAATACTTTTGCGTCGGATTTTAGGCATACTATATTTGTGATTTATTTATTCATATAACACTTATCTGCAAAGTTGAATCAATGTCAGATCAGCTCACTGAGTCATTCAATTCAACGGAACAGTGACGCATCAATCACCTCCCTTATTGTTAAAAGAATTTAAAGTACATAATGGTAATTTAGACTCGAACGATCTGTGCTGATTGAAGGTTTTTAATTCGAATCCGTTGAGGTCAATCTCAACCATAACATCGCACACAATACAAACGCGGTGAATTCTTGGTCTCCATGGTGACTGCTCTAGTAATCTATATTACTAGATAAGATATGATAATTATAAGATATATTCATTCCCTGTTACAATTTCTCAATTTCTCAGCATCAGATGAATCCAGCCTTTCCTTTTCAATCACCAATTGAGTTTCACACGTTATTAACTGGTGGATAAAAAGGTATTGGTACGACGTTCCAAAACACTTGCTTTCCTGAACGGTACAAGTTTGCAGCCTGAGCCAAAATCTCGCTTTTATGTAGCAAACTTTGGGTAATTAATTAGCAAAACGAGCGCCAGTTTCTATTCTTTTGATCACAATGCGAAACATAATTTTTTTTTTTTCGCAAACCCTTCAGATGTTTTGGCATTGTAAACTCATCGCATAAACGAGGTTTTCTTTGGTTGCCAAAAAGTCCCTGGTCAGTAATAATAAAAGCGACGCATGACAACCAACAATCCATTTGGTATAATGCATGAAAATGCCCCGGGCGGGCTGTCACCTCTGTATCAATAACACTGCGAGAGAGAGAGAAAAGAAAAAAAATCGAAAAGTTGGTGTGATGAAGAAGCCTTGGGGCAGCTCTCATCTGACTAAAAAAGCCAACAAGATGATGTGGCCTATTCATCATGCATGTTGGCACTACTTTAAGCCGAGTTTGGGTGCATTTTTCTTTTCGCATTGTGTTGATTCGCCTAGAGCCCTTGTTCTTTTGGCTCTGGTACCTTTTTATCTATTCGTAATTGCCTCGATTTGGGCGTGACTTGCGGTCCACCGAGTCTCTTAAAACGAGCTCTGTCACCAGCAAAATTCACTGCACTCGTCAGCACCATGCAAACATCTTGTATCCTGGGATTTCACTGAGCGGTTGTGCATCGGGTGGAAGCGCTGTCTGCACCGGATATCCGGATTGTATCCGTCCGTTGAGACAGTGTGTCCTCCCTCTGGACGCCGTTCACTCTCAGCATAGTCATCTGGATATACATCGCAGATCGTCTTTCAATTTCGTCTGCTTCTGGTGAGATCAGAGGATTAATTATTTTGAGATCAGCGAGTATAAAAGGATAACTCAGAAGTACCAGCATCATAACATAGAATGTATCATCCAAGCAGTGCAACTTTAGTTCAGTTTTCGACTATCTCAATACTTTTTCACAGGGTGAGTTCAGTTTTAAATGACAAGGAGGCACAGAAAAATAAATCCACTGGCAGTTTTCCGTTGTAAATTGGCTAAATTTTATGCAGCCATAAAGCAATGCACGTAAAGCAACTTTAATTGTTGAAACCACAGCAACTTTGAACGTGGCGTTCGATTTCAGACATTTACCCTGCATGTGTCAAAGTCCAAGGTTCACATTACTGACCAAAAGTTTTGAAAGCCTCGTTGCTTAATTTCACATGTATAGGTGTCCTTTGCTCTTACAGGTACAGATTACTCTCGCTGACTTGTCTTCCTCTCGACCCAGCTATGCTGCCCTAGTATCCTTCGCCATCAAAGTTACGCAAAGGGATATTCGAGACGCTATTTTGAAGACAAAATTAGAAGACATTTCTTGCACTGGGTGAATCCTAAGTAATATGTACTCCGGCAGTAATTACTGGCTATAGTCATTCCAATTTATTTGCAATTTATTAGAATTCTCTCTTGTTAAAATGCGAGAATTAGCTCCGAATTAAGTCTCCACTACGCACCAAATGGTACTCAACCCGCGGTAAAAGCGAGATCCATCATAACGCCCATGCATCAAAATCTTTCTTTTTTTTTCTCAAAAAGAGCAAGTGGCGTCTGTCTATGGACTATTCAGCCCAATGTGCAGAGTATATGGATGAGATGATTATCAAGAACAGGTTTTTAGTAATGGAGTCAGTTTAGACCTGAAAAGGGGCGATTGAGGTTCATTTAGATGATTTTTGGCCAAGGACACAACCTGTATGCCATCATTAATTAGTAGTAGTTAGCGAAATGAGGTCAATGAGTACAGTCATCAGATATTACTTATATCTCAGGCAATTAGCGTGCGATCGATGTGAAATTAACATCTTTGGGCACAGAAGAGGACCAGGATTACAATTTTTTCTTTTCTTTTTTTTTTTTCTTTTTTTTTTTAGCAATGATACATTGTTGCATAATTGATTGAGCTTTAATTAACATGGCCATCAGGCAAAGTCACGCTCGAATAATTGAAAGTAACTTGTTTTGCATGTATTTTTCCCAGTGAATGATTAATATTATGATTTGAGAAATATATTGGCTTATTCTGTAGTTTTCAATTACCCTTAATTAAGAGAGTAAACTAATTTAAATTATTAAAATAACACCTAAAGTGTGTAAATCATATCAAATCACTTCTCGCATCCAAAACGTTCTTCTTCAGTTATATCGTCGGGTCTCACTAATGACTTAAAACGAATGTTGTGCTTTAAAGGACGGATAACGCCGTTGCATGTGTGCTTAAAACCACAATAGTGTCGCCTAGGATTTTCAGGAGATACTCTTTACACTTTTAATGTATGATTCATTTAATGTGCTTTGTGTTTGCATGCATGGCGTTTTGATCACTTCCTTTCATTCCCTTCAACAACACCAGTACTGCACCATCTCCACTGTCCAAAATCCGGGCTATGTCGTTCTTAACGCAGAGCATCGCACTTTCAGTTGAGTGAGCTTTTCGATAGGTTGATTGCAATGAATCCATGATTCCATTGGCTTCCAGGTGGTCAGTCAGCTGACTTGACACTGCACGTTCCAGCACTTTACTCAGAAAATGCAAGTTCGATACTGGTATATATGCTCAAAAATGCTCTGGTCTGCTCCTTCCTTCTTCAATGTTAGGCGGACGTTTGCAATCTTGAGGTCTCTTGGCACAGTTTTGGCTTTTCGTTTTCTTTTCCTTTTTTTTTTTTCTTGGAAATTTGAAACATTAAACAAAGATGAAGAGAATTATGAGACTAAAGTTGAATCTAACGATATCGTAAATCGGAATATTCTCGCTCATTATTTTCATTCTCTCCTTTCTATTAAGCAAAAATAAAATTGACGAGATAAACGACATCTTTGCTCAAATTGATGATCGTAGACAAGTGAGTACAAATTTGATTTCTTATAACGCTCAATAACAAAATAATTGTCAATCAAGTTCTCCAGTCATTTTGTTTTATTTCTTTACCTCAAGGAGCGAGAAGTACTTAATTACCTATGCGGAAAAATTAACTTTGAATTTATGCGAGATCCGGTGATTACCCCAATTATGTGGCATCATGTACGACCAAAAAGACACCGAAGAACATGTACATGGCGGCTAGCAATATAGCAAAGATTCTGTAGCTTCGCAAAGCTACTGTTTATTTGTGATGGGGTGTGTTCAGCACAGCCCAGCACACCTCAATTAAACGAATGGTAGAGAAGGTTGCACAGCTGTGTTCGTAGGTCACGGTGTACATAAGCACACACAAAAATGACATCTTCCGAGTCGTCGACAAAGGAAGGCAAACTATATTCAGTACATGAAAAGAAACGCAAAGTTAGTTCTGGTCGGTGAATTGGAACCTAGGGTATAAATTTATAGGCTTGGGTTCAGCAGCGTCGTCGTCCACGTTCGGAGCATTGGCAGAGGTGACTGGGTAGTCGAGATGAGGAGCAGGAGAGAGCAGCCTCTTTGTATTATACTTTTTACATTTTCAAAATCATCAAATATAAAACGTAACGGAACAGAACAGAACTTAAAACAGAACATAAATGTACATTTTCACTAATGACAGAATACATGCAACCATAAAAACAATAATTGCTGGCAAGCTTTACAATGGCGTTACTGCTGCTCAGGCACTGCATATAAAAACTTAAGGAGCGTATCAGAAGGGCCGAAATTAAGTTTCCTTTTGGTAAATTATTTATATATTTAGTACGAGTTCTTATATTTAATTTCCAAATAAGTTTTAAACATTTTCGCCATGTTGTTATAATTGGCTCGATATTTCTTAAATCCAATAGGGGGCAACCGTAGAACGAGGAGCAATATGAAACAATCAATGCGCTTGAAACATCAATTGAACGATGGCCGAATTTACACATTAGCACATTAGTTAAACATTACAGATTGGAAGCAGCCTTTTTCACATTTCTGGTGGAAATGCTCTCCGATTGTGATGCCCAGATGCACGGCTGTAGAATTTTGCTGAATAATACGCCCGTTGAGCCTCAAATAATATTGAGATACAGGTTGTGTCTTTGGCCAAAAATCATCAGAAGGAACAACAAAAAATATTACTTAAAAAAAAACCCCAAAGAATAAGTGTACAAAAAAGTTCATGCTAGTGTTCACAAAAGCCCCCGAATTGGTTAGACCAGAACAAATTCTATATACATGTATCACTTTGTTACAGATTTATTTCTCGTTTACTTTTCCTGCAGATCAAAGGAGGTCAGTATTTCATATTTTGAAAAACGTTGAATTACTGTTTTGTTTAACCTGTCACTTCGCCATTCATTTTTCCCACGTGTCCGAACTTCGTAAAAGTGTGTCACCACTCAGTTGTATCACAACTTCACTGCACAAGAGGCAGTTCAGCAATCATTTCGAAAGGTCGCAGTTTATGAATGCTCAATCAAGGTATATAAGGAGCACATTTCAATTTCATCGGTTAACACCAGGAATATGTTAACAGAAACAAGTGAAACCCACCGCGCCCCAATGTCCTTCCAATCCTTCCAACTCTCTTCCTGATTACCTTCTTCCTGTCAACCAGGGTCCTCCCAAATCCTCTGATTGCGAGGAGAATATTCGTGTATACAACATATCTGCTTACATCGTAATTCGTAAAGAAATCTGAATTGAAGTTCCCCCGTGCAACCTATATTGAAACTCGTAAAATATCTGCTTCGCAATTTTCAAATACATTTTCCATAAACTCTAAACTATGTGATTCTGATTGCAAACTTGATCGAATGCCACATCTGTGTCACATACGTAATCTGTTTTGTTTTTGTTTTGTTTTGTTTTGTTTTTGTTTTTGTTTTTTAAGCAATGGCTCAGTGGTGCTCAATGGCATTATTGTTCAATTGTGGCGGCTTTTGTGATCTTTTGAGGCAAACTGTGCCACTAAATAGGTATCACAACGACACTTTAATGCTATCTGGGCTTTTACAAACCAAACAGCTGAACATCATAATTATTCAAAATTCATTTTAATCATGCTAATTACGTTTTGTCCCTCAGGTGAATTTGGCGATATTGTTAAAATTGTGTTTTTTAGCAAATTCAAAACCGTATTATTCTAAGATATGATTCTCGTGCATAATATATATGCGTTGGCCTTAGATTGTGTAATTAAAATAATATGTTTGATCAGATTAATTGTTGAATTATATAAGGAAAACTCGTTCTCAGAGATCCATTTCAACACTTGGTCCTCACATTTGTATGTTTATCTCAAGATCTATTGTATAAATAGAGGCTTGAAATGTTCAGCAGATAATATCCCGTCTAATTACGCACATATTCATGTCAAACATAGTAACGATTGTGATGGAGATGAATAGATAATTGCAAAAATCTTTACCCTACCCCCTAATTATATAGGCCTTTGCTGTTTTATGAATATCTCTAACATTTCAGGAATTTATGAACACTGCGCCATGAAACTTGAACAAATAGTGTGAAAAATAATAATTATATCATATATTATACCATATAATTATTACTTAATTATCGATTAAAGATGGCTTGACTTTTTGCTTGTAAAAAGAGGTCCGTCGATTTGATACCATGTACATCTGTGTCGCCCATCAAATATTACGTACATACTAGTACACTAAACGCCTAGTTAAGCACATGCGAGCAGTATCGTGCCATAGCTGAGGCATGGGTATATTAGGTATCTCGAGGGTATTGTCTGAGTCGTGTACGAATATGACATAGCGCCCTAAGTACATTATACATCATAACTCTGATGAATGCGAGCCCATCAGTCCTATGGGTGTCCTGTTCTGCCTATTCTTTCACCAGAAAACGTCGATTTCTGGTCGTGCACTGAATGAAACTCATGCGCATAATATTGGTATACACAATGGTAAGCATGAATTAGCAGCAGTCAGCGCTGCCAGCCTTGCATTTTGGATATCAGTTGTGCGAGAGGAGAACTTGTGTAGCACAACTGTACAAGATGGGGGATGAGTTTCAGCTGAAGTCTCGTCACATGGTCGCGGATATTTTCAATTTCATGCGAGCTCTGACTGGAGTGGGTGCATTGGGAATTCCGTTCGCAGTCAAAGAGACAGGATGGCTGGTAGGCTCCTTTAATCATCCCAATTAGCCCAGTGTCAATCAAAGCATTATGGGTGAGAGATCGCAATGAATAAGATATAGACACGGACGAAAGCAAGTAAAGTGAACTGTACCAGTCTTAATGCCACACATCCTCCTTATGCATATACAATCTACCCAAAGCACCGATGCTCATGCACACATCGAACCCATTTGTATTGCGGTATTTGCTTTGTTCTCAGAAGTGTCATTGTGATTCAATAATATTAATAGGAATAAATTAAATTGAATTTCAGCTGGCGGGAGTTCTCATCGCTTTCATCTCAGTTGCAACGTGCTATGCCTCTGAGAAGCTGATCGAAAGCAAATACTTAGCCATCGACCGAATCTGCGAGAACGCCCAAGAGAAGTGCAAGGCGAAGGCGGAAAAAGAAGAAATCGAGTCGAAGATGTTACGCTTGAGGGAAAGTCTCAGTCAACACATTTCCCTCCGTCAGATTGGGCGACTGGCCATGGGAACAGTGGCCGGAGCAATCTTTGAATTCTGCTGTTTAATCACGCTATTTGGAATCGCCATCAACTACCATATCCTCTTTGGCAACAGCCTGTATCATCTTGTCTTCCCTGGTGACGAAGCAGTGTCGGTTGATAACGCGACTTTCACGCAGAATGCCACTGGTGTGCGGGCCGAAGATTCAAGCGACAGTCTGCTCATCCTGTTCGTACTCATCCCCCTCCCCCTCTACATGTGCTTCGCTCTCTTTCGGGAATTTCGACACTTCAGCATTATAAGCTGTTGTACAACCCTCGCGATTATTCTCACTCTGGTCGTTAGCACAATTTTTGTGTCCATAGGTGAGAAGCATACAACTTATTCAGATTGCAAATCTTGTCTAATTTTTTCCAGACTTCAGTCCTGGAGACGTGAAACCGTTCGTGTGGACTACCTCGGTCGTTGGTTTCATGCAAATGCTCACAGCCTTCGAAATATTACCTGTGGTACGCGAACAAGCGAATAGGATATTAATAAATATGTAAATATTGCCATGCAGGTTGCTTACTTGGAGTCAAGCATGCGAGGCAACCATCACAATTTCCAGCGTTACATGAGAGGAGTGGTTACATTTTTCGCCACCTTGACATTCTGCTACGGTTTGATGGGATATTTAAGATATGGAAATGATGTCCCTCAGATGATATCTTCGCGATTCGAACGAGGAGTCATGAGCATCATCATCGACTGCTCCCTGATGGTGGCAGCAGTGTGCGCTTATGCCATGCCTATGAACCCGGTTATTACCTTTGTTGAAAACCTCATCTTTCGAAAAGGTAAAATTCCAACTTGAATCCAACTTCAATTCTCTCAATTCAAATGCTGTTTCAGCCAAACCTGGTCAGCTCCTGCCTAAATCTGACACTGAATCTCAAGAAGAGCCCAACTTTGAATCGAGTACTACAATTGGCATTCATCCCTCAGTAAGAGGACACGTTGATTCAATATCATTACGTCACACTCTGTACCTCTAGGTAGCCACGTGGAAGCGAAATGTCGTGCGTGTGTGCGTGACTCTTGTGGGTGCTGTACTGGCCGTGTGCATGCGAGACCTGTTTGCCTACCTCCTGGCGTTCATCGGAGCCTTGGGAGGAGCGCCAGTGCTCTTCATTTTCCCTTCGCTCTGCCTCATGAAGCTGAAGACCAGGTCTGCCATGTCCACTTGTGAATGGGTCGTCAACGCTGCTTCGGTCGTGTTTGGTGTTGTGATGACAGTTGTCGGTGTAACGCTAGTCATCATTCAGACATCTGAACAAATTTCCCAGAACTAACTGAAGTCAAGTATGGTGTGACCTCTTGGCCAACCGATGTTAGGATTGTTCTAATGGTGCAACTGAACAAGAGCCAAGTATCGCAGGCCCATTGCAGGCTCTACTTACAATGCTCCTTTTTGGCAATCATATTATAATGCTTTCGTTATAATATTGTTTTGTTTTGTTCGATTGGCACTGAAAGTGTGTTTTCACGAAAATTCCTATTAATCATTCTCGAATTTTTGCACCCACGTGAAACATTCGATATAAGTCATAAGAGATCAATCGGGTGATATCAGAGGCAGACATCTAACATTCCCGCATATATCGATAAATGTATGCATGAGTCATGACATTGAGATATACAAGACACGCTACACAGAAGATCGCTTGTCATCATACTTCTGAATCACCCTGTACGCATACTTTACCCATTAAAATGATTGAATTCATGTCAAGTAATACGAATTGCAGAACGAGTGTATTACGACTCCAATTCGCCTGTTGCATGTATACATAATCCTCCCTTACTGTTTTTATCGTTATGAAGGTGCATACAATGTTCATGACACGTGATTCTTAATGTTGTTCACAGTTTGAGTGCCTAATAATCGTTTATCTGAAATCGAATGATTATAAATGTGAGGACTCTCACATTTAATTAAACCGACTTTATTGTCGTGTGCCTTTTATCTCTGATCTCCAATGTCACATTGCTACTGACACATCAATGCTGAGTCTACCTGTGATTTGGCACTATACTGGTACCACGATATTGTGCGACCTTTTTGACATGGACCAAAAGGATTACAATTTCGGTATAATTAAGCGCAGTCCACATTATTAGCATAAGCCCAACTGAAGAGCTTATCAAAAATAAAGTGTTTTATAAATCACGAATCCCTAGAATCTATTATACATGCTCTTATTACTGCTCGTATTGATTACTGTAACTCAGTTTGTTTGTCTTTTTTTTTTTTTCTTTTTTTTTCTTTTTCTTTCTTTTTTTTACAATAGCTCCAAGTTCTACAAAACGCATGTGCCAGATTTTTAACAAATACTTCTCGTTTTTACCATATTACTCCTGTCCTTACCAAATTGCATTGGTTACCCATCAAATATCGCATTGTTTTTAAACTTCTTATGTTTACATTTAAAGGCATGCACGGACTTTCACCAAAGTATCCGAGCGAATTTTTATCCCCTTTACC
>KB297448.1:100318-174643 GCA_000328365.1 Capitella teleta
TACGTTACGTCATCGCAGGGTCCCCGGCAGGATTGCGCCCTCTTCCCTAAGCACTTCTCTGACGTTCTGCGAGCGGGCGAGGGCTCTTACATCGAATTGGGTGAGTAACTGATGTGGACACAAAGCAGTTGATTGTCAACATTACTAGGTGAGATGGACGTCAGCGACGACTTTGAGATCGAGATGACAGTCCTGCCGACGGGATCCGACCACGATGGAAATCTGTTCGCCATCGGATCAAAGAGGAAGTTCCCTTACTACGAGTGGAGAACCAAAGCCAACAGCACGCAGTACTTGGTCGTCGAGATAGTGTACTCATCAGTGAGTACTGCTACTTAATAACATACTCACAATTTATACTTTTTCTTTTGCTTTCGAAGGTCATGCTCACTCTCAAAGCCCTGGGCACTTACAATCTGCACTCGATTGAACTTTACCGGACCCACCCGAACCCGTACGATATCGGAGATGGCCAATGGCATACAATCAGAGGTATTGTTGCATCTAGGTTGTGATTACGTGAATTGATGTTGCGTGAGTGCAGCGTGGCGCTCTCCTGGATTTTGGCATTTGGACATGGATGGCATTAACACGAAAGAGGAGTTGAAGATCGGCCCAGACCACAGCAACGATGGACAGAGCGACAGCACTAACATCCAACTTCAGCAGATGCCGGCTTTTCTGGGCGGTCGACCTGGTATGGCTTGGTTCATAATTGTATTGCGTTGCGAAATAAGCTCTTTCGGCTGCAGGTTACATTGATCTGCAGTTCAGGGGAATCATCAAAGATCTTCGCGTCAACCGTCAGCTCATACCCCTGCGTGACAAACTGATCGGAAACAACAGCGGAGTGGTGGTGACCCGTTGTGGCTCGAGAGCGTATCGTAATTTCACCAACCTCATGGAGGAAGAACGAAACGCTGAGTCGCAGTTTGATTGGGACGATGATTCCGATTGGAATGAGTACGGTTCGTACAACGTCCACCAGGAGAGCGAGACGTCCTTCTTTGACCACGAAGACCCATCAGCCAATCAGAACCCTTCTGGGGGCATCGGTGGAGTCTACTAGAAGTGAGCACACTCAGTTTCTGCAGACCTCCAACGTGACACTTCGTTATTTGTATTCATTATCATTCAGTGTCTCTCTGTTTCTGGTTTAACCCCCCCCAACAAATGTATTCTTCCAATATTACAATTTTAATTGTTTTCTCCAAATCTAACCTTTGATGATTCTTCGACTTCTTTGCCTGTTGTGAAAACCAAACCGATGAGTTCTTCCAAATCGGTTTCGTCCGTGATCAAACCGAAACGGGTGCAGAACAAACCATCTTCAGTCTGCCCTGTATGAAAAAAAAGCAAAATAATTATACAAAACGTAACCCACTTTTTTACTTTTTACTAATAAATATATTTTGAAAACAGCAAACCATTTTTCTTCAATCATTGTGATAAGACTAACCAAGAGAGAACGCAGTGTCAGCAGATTTGAGCTGATGAACCAGATTGTTGTTGAGCAGGTTTATCTCCTTCTTGCCCAGATCAGGTAGATTGTCCATTCGATCCAACCACTCATTGCTCACATATCTGATCAACAGAATAATCATTTAACCTTTGACCCCTAAATTGCGCTCTCAATACGCACTGCACGGCCCCAAGCCCCGCCCAGTTGGGCAACGTGACCAATCGCAAATTGTCTTGAGACGTCACGATCTCGTGGAAGTCGCTCCTCTGCTTGACGGTCGCGTCGAGGATTTTCAGCTGAGAGGCCAAGCTGCCGAGCAGCTTCTCCAGGTCTTCCTTTGTTGTGTCAAACACTGCAGAACCGTGGCAAGTACAAACATCAGCATGAACAAACAAGGAACACTGACTCTGGCTTGACTCCATGGGGGCGTACCGAATGCACACTCCGATGTCTTCAATCTCGACGGCCGCCACATGCACTCTGGGAATGTCCCGCTTCAGGGTTTCAGAGAGCTACACAGATCACAGGGTTAAGGAGATTTGGGTGGGAATAGGAGGGGGCCTTACCCAGATGTTGAGGGCGTCAAAGTAAGGGTCCCTGTTGTCAGGCGCACTCTCGTCGGTGTTGGCTGTAAGAACATTGCTCAGTTAATTTCAAGGACGCATAGATTGAGGGGGCATACTGACAATGAGATTCGTGGTATCTGAACACGACAGTCGGGTTTTGCGTTTCAAACAGAACCTGAGAAATTGAAAAGATAAAATTGTAATTGTGAATCATTGAGGAATTTGAACGGGAAAAAAAATTGCGAGGTGATTAATTCCAGACTGTACATTTTTCAATTTGACTTCTGTGTTATTGTTATTGCAGAGTATATAAACTAAAACATAGAATAATATTAAGAAGGAGAAAAATTGTGTTAATAATTCACACATGCTTCCAATTAGGAAGATTTCAATGATTTCAAACACATTGAGCAAACCATAGAAATCAACGCATCAAAAACAGAAATCAGACATGAAAATCATTCAGGATTCAGGAAATCAAGTCACTGGACTCATTCACAGCTGTACACAGCACCTGGCTTTCATAAGTTTCATAAAACTTTTTATAAATACCCGGTATCAGGAAAGGGAGTACTGCAATGTAATTACTGCGCATTAAAAAATATCACAAGTGACTACAAAATGATCCAATTGAATTTCAATAATAATCCAATCTTATCTATGTTAACACAATACATATAAAGATAAGATATAGTTTGTAAGGTTGAATTAAGATGGTAATCTGTGATCAGATCATATTCAAATCAGCTGAAGAAATATAGAAATTGTTTTAGTGCAAACTGATTTTAATCACACACAAAAGAAATGATAAAATAAATAATAGAACACAAACGCAGAGAGAGGGGGTTATGCACTCAGTGAGTGACTCACAAGGGCGTTGATGGCCTTTGAGAGAAGCGAACCGAGGCCGGTGGCGGTCTCTGGCTCTGAGCTGTCTCTGTGCTCTTTCGAGGTCTTGCTCTGTAACAAACACTCCCTTTGAAAAAGAAAAACTCCTCTCCCGGATTCAATTTAATAAAAATATATTATCCTGTTCTGCTCTTCCAGGTTAGCGCAACACATGACACTGGTATTAGTAGGATTTCGTGTTGTCCGTAATATGAACAATGCATTTAATTAGTCATTAAAATAAAAATAAAATAGATGACACACAATTATGTTAACCACACAGGGCTTGAAATAAGTTTAAAAGTTTACTCGCCACGTGGCGAGTGTACGGAAAATTTTCACTCTCCAAATCATATTTTTACTCGCCAAAAATTCTGACAAAGAAGAAAAAATATAACGAAATTCTTCTATACCTGATACATAACAAGCCAACCTTAGTGAGAATCTTCAGAATAATTGTTTTTATGTTGTGTCAGTGAATGAAAGCAACAACTCATAAATTCATCAATCAATGACAGTAATTTAGCATTCAGACTATAACCACTTGTATAACATAGATTTAATTTGGAGGGCAAAATTTTCCTTGCCATTTGGTGACCAATCTGGATATTTTTACTTGCCAGGAAGAATTTTTACTTGCCATTGTCGGGTAGTTGATTCTTATTTCAAGCCCTGTAACCTAGAGCCATAATATGCCAGAAGCATGACTAGCCTAATTCATTGTACCTAATGAAACCATAGGCAACCATTTAGGAAGGAACAAATATTTTGTTTCTTACAAACAGCAATATTGGGTGATAAAATACTAGAATAATGAGGCAACATCTCAGGCCCATTATAAGCGATTGCTACATGAATTCAGGCAACAGGGGAGCAAGCAGGCAGCCAACACCAAGCAGAACACCAGCTAACTCACCACATTGTGCAGGGACGGCATCTTCTCAATTCGATCGTGAACGATTTTGGCCTGAAATGAGTTCAAAATTGAACTGCTGCAAATTTCTCATGGATAACATAAACAGTCGATTGATATTATTGCGAATCCAGAAATCAAGATATGCTTAATGTAAAACACAGATTAATGGCAAGCGGACTTCGGAATGTGATGCGCGAGTCAGAGGAGGATTTCACCTTCAATTGCAAAAGTTCATTTTTAATAACAAGGAGATCTCCATGGTAGCAAATAAATGAATCAGTGTGCAATCTCAATGCATTAGGCATTAAAAAAAAGACTCTCAAAGACTCGTACTCTCAATAACTTCCCCAACGCAGAAGGGGGAAAAAAGGGATAAGTAAACAAACCAATTCCATGGAATACTGCACGCGTGCCACGACCCCTTCGTGACCCAGATTCTGCAGGCAGACCCAGAGGGGAAGGCAGTTGAGCTTGTAACGAGCGTTGAATGTAGCCAGGCCGGCGGCCCTGGCCTGCGCCACATCGGAGGTCTTGTAGAGGGTGACATGAGGCACTGCTGGCAGCCCCAGCCAGCCGCCCAGATTCAGAGAAAGACTGTCACCAGATTTAGCAGGAACCATGTTCGTTGGCACAGAAAACATGGTCAACGCGGCAAGGTTGTTTCTGTCAACAGGTCACAAAAAGGTCAATTTGAGAACCCAATGACCTACTTACCCTTCCAGGTGAAGCCACATCTCATTAGTTTTGCATAAATCTTGGATTTTCTGAATGTTATCCGTGTGTCCAACGAGGGGAGTTCCTGCAACAAGGGCTTCTTCAGCACATGCAACGTGAATCCCTCTGAGCGCCTACCAGCACAGGCAACCACAATGGCGGGGGTTTTGCCCGATGCTTTGTCGTCAGTGATCATCTTCTCCAGGGCAGAAGTGTCCATTTTATGTGAGAAGACTTTGATGTGTTCATTGGGAACTGTTCTTACGCAGGACGATGGAAGACCCAGCTGTCATCGGCAAATGAACAAGATGAAATCTGCAAATTTTGAACCCACTGTCGCACCTGAGATGTGATGTGTGAGCCCAAATTGGGTTTTGCGTTTGCGTTGATGTAGATGACGGGGGGTCGTGAGTAGAGGGCCTCGTATCCGTCTGTGCCGTATTTGGGAAACTTGCGGTGCAGGGCCAATCTGCAGACGCGAATGAGACCTTCCTTCTCCTCTTCGTGATAGTATGCGGTGCCATCGGTGAATCTGAAACAAATGCAGCGTCAGTATGACATGAATGGTGAGAGGCTTCTGATGATTATTTGCTTACTTACATTAGGAGAAAATGTAAACAAAGACACAAAATACAAATTCACTCTCACAGCAAGGAAAACAAACCTGAACAGCCGTGATATCCAGTGGGTGGTGTCGTTAACGACTTTGGTGGCCAGGTTCTTGAGGTGGGAGGGCTCCAAGGTGGAAACGTACGCTCCTACGCTGTGACTGAGAATGGCGACTTCTGCGTTCTCATCCATCTGCTTTAGGGAGGCTTTGCTGTGGAGCAGAAAATGGAGTCAACGATGATTCAAGGACGGAACACTTACACGAAATTGTCCTGGCTTTTGTCATCTCTTTCATAGTTTTCATAAACCACCAGTTCTTCCAAATGTTTCATAACATCCTTCAGATCCTGTCCACTGTGAACATTTAATTCAAATGAAGGTTTAATTTTATTCATCAGAGGGCCTCTTACTTTCCCTGGATGGTGTCTGGAATGTGCTTGCTCAACTGCTTCTTGCGATTCTGCTCTCGCTCTTCAGCGAGTTTTCTGGGTTTTTGAAGAAAATAAATGTAAAAAATACAAACATAATATTCATAAAAATTTCATAAAATTTATTGAAAAGAGCCTAGTTCAATCAGTACTACATAATGCTATATAAGCAATGTACATTCTTAGAATGGCATTATATTACAGAGTCACAGAGTTGGCAATGGCAGTGTACAGCGTTACCTAGCAGCAACCCAGAATAAAGAACGCCGACTGTGCAAGTCACCAGTGGCACCTCATTAGAAATCCAGTTTAAGCTCACTTGATTTAAGCAGCGCTTATCCATGTTGTCATGATATAGACACAAAACCCACAACCTCCATATTACATGCATCAGATTAAAACACGCACAACGAGCACAGAAATCAACAATTATAACAACCCGTGATCAGAGCGGAGCGATTCAATTCACCTGTTCATTTCATCGAGGATGGCGTTGTTCTTGCGGACGCTCTCCTCCAGTTGCTCCATCATGGGGTTCATCATGAACTGGAAGCAAAAAGGCATGCAGTCACTACTCAGTAGCCCCTACACCCACTACATGGCCTGTACACCCAGCGGGCCGGCACAGCGTCGGCCCGCAGGGCTCTCGGCTCACCCAGTCACGACGTTCCAGAGCATCGCTCAGTGAGGAGCAGACGCCTCAGAATCTATCCGAGAGGTTATTCACCTTAGGGGGTGGGGGTGGGCTCCTTGGAGTACAAGAACGCCAGAGTACACACGAGAACCAGCGCTATCCACAACGTGGCAGAGACGAACACCTGTTCCCGCCTGCCTTCACAACCGACCACAGCGATACGCTGAGTCGGCGGCCGGCGGCAGCAGCTGGTGCTACAACACTGTGCTTGCGTGCCACCCCCCAACCCCTTACGTGCATTCAGCGCTGATTTCTAATGAAGCTATACGCAATTAACACGTATCGATTGATAAATTGGCAGATTCCGACATGCTGGTTTGGCCATTTCGTGTTTGATCATAATCATAACGTCAACTTGTCAGGAAGCGAGTCGAGGGAGAAGCGTGAGAAAATATAGTTCATCGACGACGAATTAAAATCAACATGATCTTTGTTTAGGCCTATATTAAGATTAGCTTGGCGGTACAACATAATGGTGCATTATGGGAAAGTAGTGAGAGCTGCATCTTACGTACACTAAGCAGGCATTATACATTGATTATATTAAGAATTTAAGAGGTGTAGCTTGTCCTAGAATAGGTTACATTCCGATTGTAGCGACTTAAAGTGTGGTGTTTGAAAATGTTAATCGGGGGCATGCACAATGACACGGTCGTTGACGTTCACTTGTAACAAGCATTGTATCTGATGAGAGATAGATATGCAAAGAAAAATAAAATAGAAAATAAAAAGGGCGCGAAATTACGGGCAGCGAAACTTTCTTCTGCATTGTCGATTATCACAAATCTACAGCCTAATTACAAAAATGCAATTCATAATTCATCGACGAGCTTCGCAAAGAGATCGTAGCAGTTAACTTGTAAACACGAGAATTATCCGTGCTTTGGTGAACTTTGTGTATTGGTTTAAATCTGCTTCTTAACGATGCGTCATCAGAGAATATTCGAGACAATCGCTAACATATGGCGGGATTTTGCGACATCGGACTTTCCCGATTCATCGAACGATTAAAACTACAAATCCAGATGTGTCAACACGTGTTTTACGCGTGGTAAAGAGTGCGGTGAGTTGGTCGGGCAAACATTATTTCACTTGATTGGGAAAAAAAAGCAAAATTCACCAGATTTGGTCTCGTGGTCGTTAAGAAAGAACCGTTATGATCGTTGAGTCAAGCGACTCACTGAGGGACTTTTCGATCAACATAACGCATCTTATAAAACATCATAACGTTCCCCAATTTCTGGGTCATTCAGAACATGTCTCATGTAGCATACAGCACAAGACCCCGGAGCAGATTGTAATTAGCTAGTTTCGGCTGGCTGCAGTAAAAATGACCCGCTAGCTGTTTAAGCCGCTCCACCAATCAGAGATATCGGCTCAGCATTATGATCGGCGGCTAGTAGCGGCTTGAAGTGGCTTGGCAATGGTTGCTATGTCATCCTATACGTATAATGATGCCATTAGTTAACACAAACATGCACTACTCTCTAGTAGTATGTGGTACTAGTGTGGTAATTTTGATATTGGACGATTTCTAAATCCTATGATATCCCACTCTCGCTTTACTCAAGTTCAAGAGGTTTAGGGCGTTTCATAAACTTCCATAGATTATTTCTACCAATGAACATCATTAATTCATTATCACAATTATCACTTTGTTTCTTGTGCCTGCTAACGCAAATTCAACAAGGTTCTAATTAACCTTTTTATTGCAACCAAATAATATATGCAGCGGGAAGAGGAAGCAAATAGAGGAACAGTTTGGAAGAGGAAAGAGAATGGCGAACCGAATGAGTTGTTGCATCAGGATCTTGAATGAAAAATTCACGATTTTTTATGTCTCAGTTTTCATTTGTTGGGCAACCTCTGGGTTACATTGTATAGCTTAACTAATTGCTGGAAAATTAACAGAATTCCACTAAATTTTGAGACCAACAAAAGAAATACATGTAGACAAACAATGTGAAGAACCAACTGTTATGAGAGGCCAATACTAATTATTTTTGGCCTCTGAATTCTGAAATGAGGTCTCCACAGTGTCATGAGTTATAATAGTTTAAGAACAATCAATAAAAAGATGGTAGGCTTAATGCCAGGTTCGTACCAGTTATATACATGTAGCCAGTAATCTGTGATCTACTAGTACTCGTGAAGGAATATTTTACATTAACCCTAGTACGTACTAGTATACTGCGCATCCTGTCAGTCCGATATATTTTGGAACAACCCTCGTATATGTATAGGCATACATACATTATGGCATAAATCCTTAAATTAATTTTCATGAAGTAAACTGAATAAAATCTACATCCACAGATAGCTCAGATGGTAAGTATATAAACAATACCATTAACACAATAAAGACTTGTACGAATGATAACTTCTTATAATACTGCATGTAAAATATTTGGATTGAATCGACTGAGAGCCGCTGTTGACAGTGATCGGCTGATAGCGGCTGGCCGTCAGCACCGATCTGCGGTGGCTGGCTAAACAGCCAATCGGTGGCGGCTAGTACATATCGGCGGCGGCCCCGGGGTCTATACATAATCAATACACATTGTACAAGCATATCCATCAAACATATTACACACAACAGAATCGATCAGAAGACAAACGATCAGTTTTCCCTGATCTTCAGGCTATTTCATGATTTCAAGGGTTCAAGAATGGTTTCTTATTGATTTGGAAGATTAATTACATAAACCAGAGACAGATGTTCATAATTGTTTGTTTGTTTCCTTTCATTGATCATAATGCGATTATAAACATGAATCTTCTTCAATGCAACTTTTTCAATGAAAGGAGATTTTATAACTTCCTTTTCATTTCATTCCCTTTAAATGCTTACTTATGATTTTATGCACTCAACCCGTTAACATAATTATGAGACCATATTTTTTCATTCAGTTCTTTCATAAATCTTAGGAGCGTATTAAATATAAAATTCGAAACACATACATTTGTATGCTAGACGATGTTATCTGAACACGAATAAATGTTATCTGAACTGAATAAATATTATCTGAACTGAATAAATATTATCTGAACTGAATAAATATTATCTGAACTGAATAAATATTATCTGAACTGAATAAATATTATCTGAACATGTCAAAGAGTGAGACTGGCCGAAAGGCAGCTCATTCATCTGACACAGCACTAGGCTGATGTAGCTACACTGAGTACACTCAAAGAAGAAATTAGACTAATATATCACCCAAATGCCCCTGAATTCTAAGGGCTAAGACAGAGAAAACAATTCTTATTTTCTGTGAAAGGCGTTTTTATTTTTTTTTTTTTTTTCTGTTCATTTTTATACCACTTGTGTGTATAAATAAAGATATGTATTATTAATACACTCATCAAGAGGGATTTATAACCAGAAAAACTGGTAGTACCGGTATTGCTTTCATCAACAATATTAAGTACACAGGCTTTCTCTGATTGCAATGTCTTAATCTTTTCAAGTGTACAATTGTACACACACTTAAAAAAAAACACGCACTAGTGGTACAAGCATAATGTGCACAGCAAACATAAAAACAGATGTGAAATACAAAATATGCCCAGCGTATGACAAATCCTTTTATTGCCCTTATGTTAAACATGCACTGCCTTTGTAGCTGGAATACATTACACATTGTGTGCATTCATCAATTCACCCAAACCCCATAAAACACCATGAAAAGAGAAATGTGGTAATATTTCGAGGCTGTGCTGCATATTTTCACCTGGTTTAGCTATAAATTAAGTCCTCTCTGTTTAATAGATTCATGACAATTTCCATAAATAAATGTACTCATAAATTTACCAGAGCTACATTCCACACACTCATGAAATTAACACACTGAAAACTGAATGCATTATAAAGATAAGTTCCGCTTAAAGAGTGAATTATTGTGCATAGGTATGGGAGGGCGTAGTCTGATAAACTAGGTCAAGAGGCTTTAATATTAAACATATTGAGCAAATCTTATATGTGCTTACAATTAGTGCTGCGTAGAGCTATGGCTTTGGACTTCAAACTTCTATGAATATTGGTAATTATGATACTTAACTAATTATCCACATCTTCAGCTTTGAAGGAAGAATGCAAGAAATCTGAATGCATAAAATGGATTAGAATCAATATAGGATGCTTTAAATCTATTCCAAATTTCTAAAGAGAAGAGAAAAACTTTTCAATAAAGTTGTGAAGTAAATATACCAGTACACATAAACACACATGCAAACGCCATTGGTCTAATTGAGCACTAACTTCATTATTTGTCATTTAGTTTGCATTGGGGCTTATCTACCTGCGGAGTATCATGCGGCTCCACATGTGCTTTGTAAATTTAGTCAAATTAATTGGAAAAATGCAGGACATCAATGCACGTGACAGAACAGAACCTGACCAATCCCGTGGCAAGATTGATTCAAATCCGCTCCTAAATAGTCAGCTTACCAGCCAATATGACGAAGGCATTACATACTCGTCGTTACTGCAATGGAATGGGCACATATTTGGCTCCGTATTCAGCTTTAACAAATATCGACTGCTTTGGATATTCAGACAAATTCAATATTCACCAGACACTAGTTATTCTGAAGATTCAAATTGGCATAGAAAGAATGGAGAGAGAGAAACCAAGACATCAAGAATACAATATTATGGTTGCAGGTTGCAAAAGAAGGAACTCCAAGGCCTTTCACAGAAAGGAACAGGAAGAATGACGGTCAAAAGAAGAGTAAGGTCAAAAGGTCAAAAAGCACCTGTTTATCTGCTGCCTTGGTCTTCTCTTCAGAGCGCAGAAAATTCTGCAAGTATCAAAGCTCTAAATTGATCTGAGTTTCCCCCCCCCTCTTCATGTATATACCAGTAACCAAAACTTTGACATGTCTTGTATTCTGATATTCAATATCAGTATTGGAATTATTAAATGCATGCAAATGGAGAAATTATTAAAAAGAAGACAGATTGTTTCCTCAATTGAAGATTTAATTGTATAAGCAATCAGCACTGAAGAGAAAATGCCCACAAAGGAAGCAAGGGAAAAGCGAGCACCAGTAATAGGAAAGAAATCAGGGAATCTTTTAACTTGGACCTATGGCATTATTCACTTTAATGCTGGTTCATGCGCACCAGACATTAAATATTGTTTTGATTGTGAACGAAAGAAAAAAGAAGGAGACCTGTAGGTGCAGGATGGGTCGTGCATCCTCCTCCAGAACAGCCTGCAGGACAATGAATAATTCATGAAATGAATTTCTATGAAAACCCAACAGCAACGTTATGTCAACCAAAGAGAGAAATTGCAGTATATGTCAATGGAACAAGCACCAAATATTCCGGTACTGAGTCCTCTTCATCTTCTTCTTCTGGTTCAATTGTCTGCAATCGAGAATTCAGTGAACACACGACTCACACCAAATGCCTCAAATTTACAGATTTGAGAGATGATTCCATAGATTATTAATACCCTGGTACTAATAATATAATGATGTGCAACCGGTACAATTATTGTATAACCACAAATAAATAACCATGGAAAACCCCAAAAGATAAGGTGGATGCAGGAAGAAGAAATGCACCAGTGTATCAGAATGACCAGAGCATTTTTCTTCATCCGAACAAGATTCCTGTGAATGAATGATGCAAATCAATTTACCTAACGAAAAAATTCAACACTGTAGGATAGAAGTAAATACATGTAAATTCAATTCCATGAGTAATTGAATACAAATTTGGTTGATACAATAATAAAGAAGACAGACTGTGGTAATTGGAGAATAAGAGGGATGCCAGGAAACCAGATGAGATCATGGAAGGAATGGGAAACGTATTTCGGAAAAATGGACGGACCATGCAAAAAGAGGAGAAGGAGTTTCAAAGTGAATAAGATTTTTGAAATGAGGCGAAATACATTTCAGAGTTGAGAAGAGAAAAGAACCTGTTCTTTATCAGAATCATCGCCATCAACATTATCATCGTCACTGACATCATCATCCTCATCAGAACTAACACCAATAACTTTATCATCATTGCCATTGACAGCAGCCAGAGATGCCTCCTCACCGCCATCCTGTGGAAATTACTTTCAATTTCAAAGAGGACGTGTAAAATCAATATTGATGCAATGTATTCACATACAAAATGTAAAATATGCATAAGTTCAAGTGCATTAATGTCAGTCTCAGTACAATGTAAATGTTATTCAAAATTTCAAATCAATTGTCAGCCATTAAATTCAGCTTTTATGCATAACAAATGTTTTCACCATTGCGCATCCATTGTGCACGATACATATACATTTAACTGATTTAAGTGCACGCATCAGCCTTTTTGGCACGGCTTCATACTGCAGGTAGGCTTGGCTAGTAATAGCGACTACAAGTAACATAGAAGGATTGTTTTCAGCCCATGCGTGACTGGGTGAAAACTGCTTCCAATGGCCTCAATTGGGTGCAGGATGTGCAGCAGATCTTGGTGCGCCTTCAATCTACAAAAAGTTAAAGGCTGCCAAGGATTTTTCTCTCTAGCTGGGACTCCGCCAATTGATGCTAATTTATAAATTTAGTCAATGCAGGCAACATTAATAGGCCAAAGACCCTCTAGCTATGGCAGCGAGTATAACACACATCAGGACTTTAGGACCGAGTAATCTAGGCGCATTAGTATGAAGCACTATCATAGCTGTGGGATATATTTCCATGGATCACAACAAAATAACATTATCTAAATCTCAAACTCATGGGTCAACCCTTAAGTGTGAGAATGCAAATTTCTTGACTGTGCAAAGTGAATGCTTACACAGTTACATATTAATCTTGAATTCTTGATTATGTTTAGGAGACTTAAATGCCTAAAAACATTAAAAACATATGGTATGGTTACGACTCTATCTTATGCTGTGGATTGACTGAGTTTATCGTATTCTGCAAGAAAGAAGCTGCCAAACTCGCGCCTGGATGTGTACTCCGCGTTGGAGGGAATATCATCACACCCACTGACTATGTCAAGAACATAGGGGTATCCATGGACAGATCCCTCTCCGGAGAAAAACAAGTTAACAATGTATGTCGTGTTGCCTATGCCCAACTGAAGAGCTTATCAAAAATCAAGTGTTTTATAAATCATGAATCCCTAGAATCCATTATACATGCTCTAATTACTGCTCGTATTGATTACTGTAACTCAGTTTTTTATGGTGTTAATGATCGTATTTTACAAAAGCTCCAAGTTCTACAAAATGCATGTGCCAGACTTTTAACCAATACTTCTCGTTTTGACCATATTACCCCTGTCCTTACGGAAATGCATTGGCTACCCATCAAATATCGCATTGTTTTTAAACTTCTTATGTTTACATTTAAATGCATGTACGGACTTTCACCAAAGTATCTAAGCGAACTTTTATCCCTTTACTAGCCGACCAGAAATATTAGATCACAAGACAGTTTCCTTTTATCTGTTCCTTTTACTAGGTCCCATACATTGTACTCCTCAAGTTTCACTATTGTTGCCCCTCGTTTATGGAACCAACTACCTTTTAAACTTCGATCCGTCCAATCTTTGTCTGTTTTTAAATCTCAGCTTAAAACCTATCTTTTTACCAAGTGTTATGTTTAACCCGCTGAATTTCGTTTTATCTTGCTCCCTTTCAAATGTTTTTACTCCTTCACACTTTCCCTCTAACACGAGCGTTTTAGAGCACTATTGTTGTGGATTTTACGCTATACAAAAATATATTTTTTTTTTTTTTTTTTTTTATTATTATTATGCTTGCTCAAATTTGTCAGACGTTGAAGTTTAACATGCGTAATGAAATATATTAAATTAAATTAATTAATTAATTACAACATGATTAATATCAGCAACACAAGCATAGTTAGAGGTTATCCAGTGCATGCCTTACTATGCTATTGATCAATTGTTTGGAATATCCATCAAGCTGAAATGGTGGAGCTTGCTCGATCTATACTGAAAAGGGTCCCCTATTCATTCAATCTCAATCTGTATTTTGAAGAGAAATTTGACCTCAAGATCTTGTACATGGTATCCATAGAATCATGTAGAAATGTGTTGAGCTTGGCCTATGATGCCAGTACTGAAGAGACTCTACTACTTTACTACCCTTTAGCTTACGTAATATTTCAATATGTTTCGAGTTGTCAATTTTCTGAAAAATATCCAAATATACAGAACAATGAATGCAGAGAATTTGGTATATGATCATCCAGAGCAAGTCTCTTAAATTATTGGTCATTATGATTATCTGTGCATCCCTAATTATAAGAATGAATGAATTCAAAGACAATGTGTGATGTACTTCATTTAAAAATATGACAATAATGAGAAACTCTATGTCCATGAGTATGATTGGCCTATGATATGATATACGGATAATACGGGCCACCCTGGAAGTAATCTGCTAATAAAGTCATAAGGGTAATATTCTAATCATAACGGACTGTTTATTGCAAAAAATACAATTGAACACTTAAAAAATGATGCTGACCTTGTAGAAGCCTTTTTCGAGACCCGTTTGAGGAAGACTTTTGGGGAAAAAACTCTCCATGCTTGGACCCTCGCTTTGCGGTCCAGTGGCCGGTTCAGTTGGCGCCTGAGAGTCCATTTCAGATGTTTTTTGGTTGGGAGTTGACGCTTCGCTTGACGCCATGTTTACACGCTGGCAAGGATTTAACGGAAATAGACACCTTCCAGTGTCGTTATAACAAAATAATCATTATATCACCTGCATGAAAACTTATATGATATCCTTCACAATTTAGAGTTATGACAATCTAATTATTTATACATATTTGCTTACTTATAGTTAATCAATAGAAAGTAATTGGTGTCGTAAATTATACGCACTGTCCCATTTACGTTTGGCCCGTGACACGCACGCAGCAGACAGTCGGCGGATATGTTTATTTCTTGTAAATACCACCATTATGTTAACCTTTAAGTAATGAATTCGTATTTTATGTATTTTATGTTAAGCGAACCTGTTTCCGATATATGAGTGCTCTGTAACCGGAAGATCACCTCGTATTCAGACTAAATCACTCCGTTTCTAACTTTCTATAGCGAACCCGCCTAATTAGGCTAATAGTAATATAATACTAATAGCCTAATCATAATGGGCATTAGGCTAATACCCTATTTTCTATAATAATAATGCTGCTAAATCATAAATGCTATATACTATATCGGACTGAAATGTAGACTGAAGGATTGTGGACCAAAGTAAGATTACAATAATAATGAATATAATGATAGTCCAATATTGAATATGTTTTATGCTACAGTCATAATATTTAGTCATAAAACGATGATTGAATTTAAATTGGCAGTGAGAGCAGGTATTTTTCGGGTATATTATTTATTGTTTATTGGTCACATGACCTTATTTGAGTATATGCATGGGTAATACTTGCACATATTTCTGTATTTTTTAACCAGATTCAAGTAAATTTAAGCCACCTTGCTTGAAGGAAGGAATGAACGTCAGGATTCTCTATCAGTCATATATTGAAGCCAGTGTCTTATAATGAAAGTTTTTATCCTTTGCAGGAGAATACAGAATACGAGATACACAGGAGGCCATGCCTATCAAAATCAAATCTCCAAAGGAGTCTGTTGCAGTTCTCAACATGAACAAGGCAACATTCCACTCGTATATATTCCACCTGTTTTTTGGTGCTGGCCAATCTTGTCTTCTTCCCTTCCTGTCGCTGTACTTCCGATATCTCGGCCTCACAGCGTCCCAAGTAGGCATTGTGTTTGGTGCTAAGGCTGCGGTTAACATGATTTGGGCGCCCTGCTGGACGCGGTGCTCTACGAAGTTTCGCAAGAAGAGATTTGTGATGGTGTTCTCAATGTTTATTTTACTTGGCACTTACGGCCTCATGATCATCATTCCGCCTGCAAGCCAAGAAATTTCTGACCTTCAGTTCTGTCCGGATGAGTTCAGAGAAAGTGAGAACCTGAGTGCGAGACTGGAAAATCTAACAGAAACATTGACAGCTGAATTGCGGGAGGAATTGGTGAATTTGAGTGAAACCTCAACTGTGGGCTTCACGGAAGGAGGTGGGGAATATCGGGATATAGAAGGAGATTTGTACAACTTAGATCCGGATATTCTGGAGATTCTGAAGAAGAATGGCATTGATAGCAAAACTCTGAAGGAATCGGATAATGCAGCTCTTGCCAAGATTGTTGAAGGAATTATTAAAAAAATTGAGAAGGAGAAGGTCAAGACGAGGGATAAGCGCGATTGGCGCTCTAGCAAAAGTGGGCAAAGGTCCAAGAATAAGCTGAAACCACCATTGACAGAAGATGAAGATTCTGATTCTGACGAGTGGAATATGGATGATG
Source organism: Capitella teleta (assembly GCA_000328365.1). Taxonomy (NCBI): domain Eukaryota; kingdom Metazoa; phylum Annelida; class Polychaeta; family Capitellidae; genus Capitella; species Capitella teleta. Next base: position 116,965 of record KB297448.1, read on the forward strand.
AGGAATATGAAACCACCTCCAAATTGACAACATCTACCACACCAGTCACCACCACCACCAAGGTAACCACACCCACCTCTACAACCACACCATCCACCACCACTACGGCCCCTACCACTTCAACTAAGGCTGCTACAACTTCAACTCTAACTACCACAACGAGGTCAGCAATAACCTAGCAACCTGCAAGTTCAGCAACAACCACTGCAAGTTCAGCAACAACCACCGCTGTATCTGCCTCCACTAGTGCTAATCCTAGTGACTTAATCACTAGTACTTCGTTAGATCTCACTACTGAGCTGCTGCCAAATCCTTCCTCTACACTAAGTATCACAGTCTCAGTGGATATCAACGCCAGCACAACTCCAGCGCCCCTTTCATCAACCACACCCGTCAGTTTACTGAACTACTTCTCTCAAGACAGCGTGTACAACTCTTTTGCCAACATCATGAACCACATTCATGAGCTTCCCAAGCAGATCAACACTGTGATATATGAGAAGGTGTTTGCTGCTGTAATGGCCCTCATTATTGTGGGGGAAATGTTCTCTGCCCCCGCAGAGAAGCTAGCTGATGACACCTGGTTTGAATTCCTCGACAGTTCCGATCTGCTAGAGAAGTACGGCACACACAAGATGTGGATGGCCCTCGGCTGTGCTCTGCTGCCCCCAGTGCTGACCACGGCCATTGACCGCCTTCCCTGCTTGCTGGCCGAACTTGGCCAGTACAAAATCCACCGAATTCTGCTCCACTTCTTCGCCTTCTACGTACTCATGGGTTTGGCATTTGTCTGCTCAATCTGCTTTCCCATCTACTCAACCAAAGACGGCAAGAAAGTTCTCCAGCGCCGGGGGCGCTTCTGCCGGGGCCTTCGAATGCTTTTTCACGACGTACAGGTCTCCACCTTCACCATCAGCGTCCTGCTCATGGGCTTCGTGCAAGGAGCAACCAGCACCTTCCTCTTCTGGTTGATCCAGGATAAAACAGGCGCTGAGCAGATCATGGGGCTCTGTTTGGCCGCTGCCTTTGCTGGAGAATTCTTCATGCAGGGCTTCGGGCGCTGGCTGGTCTCGAAAGTGGGCTACGCCCCCTGCGTGGTGTTTGGTCTGCTTGTGTTGGGAGGCCGATTTGCATTCTATTCTCTCATCGCAGATCCCATGTACATCATAGCAGGTGAGGGCTTCCACTGCCTCAGCGTGTCTCTCATCTGGGACGCTGTGCGCACATATCCCGACTTCCGCCTCAACCCTCTGGTCATGGACCGCAGTGCCAACAGTGTGATGAACGCATTCTATCACGGGATTGGCTTAGCCCCTGGGTGCTTCACTGCAGGCTACATCTACGACTGGGTCGGCCTGCCTATCCTCTTCCAGTCGTGTGCCGTCCTGTGTGGCGTGTGGGCCGTTATCTTTGCCATTGTTCAGTGCTGCTCACGAAAGTCGCCAAAGGTGCGCTACTCAAAGCTGATGCAGGACGAGGAGGAAGCGCTGAGTGACGGCTCCATGGAATACGATGACGACTGGCTGGAAGTCGCCATGAAGCATCAGAAGTGAAGATTTGTTGGGTTATTTGTTTTTGAATATAGCATTATTTTATACACGTGCATTCATTGCAGTCCCTTCATGCTGGAAGTCTTGTGTCTTCCATATTTTTCTCAGTGAAATGTGATTTAATTATTTTCAGATTCATGCAAATCATTTGTCGTCCAGTTATGCCATACACCAGTGAAGTGTACTTTGATTCTACTTATTTTCCAATGCTTTTCAATAATGCAAAAGTGCCTTTTAAAATAATTTCCAACAATGATATGCTCCCTGTACAGCTAATCTCATTGCTGGATTATCGAAATTAGAATATTAGTTATCCCCTCTCAATCAAGTTCCTCTCTGAAACTGTCTTTCACTCTTCTTTTGTTAATCGTTATCGGACAATCTTCGGTGAAATATGTCTTCCAATGCTACTTATGAGCGACTGGCACACATTTTGTCATTGTATGACCTCTCTATTCCTCTTATTGCACGACTTACTACTGCAATACTCTCTAGCAGCTGACTAGTCGAACTGCGTTTTGTTTTTGTTTTTTTGTTAAATGTTCATCTGCTTGATTTTAACAATCATTTTTAGTTTTCTTTACACCTTTATAGTCTAGTCGAACTAACATCTTGCCTCTCTGACCAACATTTCTTACCTTACTGAGTTATATTTTTGTGCAATCAGCTATTTATCTTACCGGTATTATTTTTTTTCTCTTCAAACCCAAGATAATTATCTTGTTTTCTTTCCTATCTTCTCCGCATTCCAATTTATTTCCTTTTTTCTTTGCATTCCTATATTTTCCAATTATATTTGCATTCCCTTTAGATCCTATTCCAATCTTCCCTTTTATTAAATCTGTGTCTCATAATGTCCGGTCACATTATTCTCAGTCTAACAGAGGGATCTCTAACAAATTACCATTTAATAGCATTTCTCATATTTACAACCACTAACTTCAGAAACAAAGATGTAAATAAATGACGATATTGTAATTATTAAAATGGGTTTTGTAGAAAAATTTTATATAATGAATCTGTAAATAAATCAATTTTTTTTCATTCAATTTTCTTTATTGGTTTAGGTTTTCTGTTTTACTTTTTACTAAAAATGAATGGGGAAAAAAAAAAAGAAATCTCTGTTTATTCACATTAATACATGGATATGTTTTCTTGTTTTATTTTGAAAATGAAAAAGAAATACAAATATATTTGAATTGAAAAAAAAAAAAGCTTTCGGATTACTTTCTTCACATCACAAATATATCACAGAAAGCATGAGCTTAGCATTACATTATTATGAATTATATAATTTTTTTTTGTTTCCAACAATTTCAAGAATTAATCATGAAGCTATATATCACAGAGGCAGTTCTCACTATCCAAGAATAGTTTAATGTGGAATTAGGTTAAATTTCTAGCATGGCATGCTTAGAACAGAATAAATGCAATCTCCAATCTTGGGATCAATTTCAATCAATTTTCTGCACACGCAGCTGCAATTTTGGATGTGGATGCATGGTGATACCAGATCTGCGCTTGAATTGCAATCCAGGAAGCATGCTGAACCGGAAGTCGCGCATGAGCACAGCCATGAGCAGTCTCAGCTGCATCTTGGCAAACTGATGTCCCAAGCACTTATGAGGCCCTGTGCTGAATGGCATGTGCGTGTAGTTGTCAAAGGTGCTGTCGCCAAGGAAACGACCAGGGTCAAATTTAGTCGGGTTCTTCCACACTGAGGGGTCACTGAAAAGGAAGTGGGTCATTCCTAAATGTTGGCGCAGAGGCAGCCAAGACTGACCGCATCATGGCGCCATAATGAATCACGACTTCCGTGCCTTTGGGGATGAAGTATCCACAGATGTGATCGTCATTCTTCGCTCGTCTTGTGAAGGATGGAGCGGCCGGGTACAGTCTTCACAAATGAAATGGATAAGGTCTACGCCAGGTTTCAGCATGTCAATCTAACCTTTGAACTTCCTTAAGCACAGCATATGTGTACTTCATCTGATCCAGATGCTCCCAAGTGATGGTCTGATTACGCGGGGGAAGAAATTCCACAGCCTCTTGACGAACTTTCTCCTGGACTTCTGGGTATTCAGCCATTGTGAGTAAAATCCATGCCATGGTCACTGAGGTCGTCTTGAGAGATCGAAACGTCACTTCCTATTGTACTGGGTTAGTATACTCACTTCATGCCCAGCAAGCAGCAGATTTAGTACTTGTTCGCGGAGGCATTTATCAGACATTCCTTCTCCAGTATCCTCATCGACAGCTGACATTAGATAGCTGAGTAAGTCGTGTTTCGTATCCCTTAAGCCTGAATTAATTATATTATATTAATAATTAATTATAATCCTGTTATCAATTATTCATTTTCAAAACCTATTTTCTCAAGTTCTCTCCTGTCACGAATCATTTTGTCGATAACTTCATTCACGATCTTCATGGCCTCCCAATTCTTCCGATTAGATGCCGTTGGAATGGACGAAGCGAATGGCAGGAGCCCAGTAAAGCTGTGAGAATTTCAAAGAAATCCTTAGTGTATATATTCCATCACTATTAAATAAATCAACATTTAATACCTAAGTAGGGTGACGTTAACAATAACAGCAAAAGCCTTCGCAAATTCAGAATGAACGTTTCTCAGACTGTCAACTTTGTATCCAAAAACAGCCATGCAGATCACATCCAGTGCCTGTGAAAATATATCATTATTAAAATCATTTACACAACATAAATGGGACACAAATGTGACACTCTGATTGCCTAACCAGTCGTTTGAAGTCATCTTGAACATCAAGAGCAGCTGATGATTCATCAATTCGCCAGTTCCAATAATCCACCAAATTAAGACCATTTTCTTCAAAAATACCAAGGTACCCTGTCATTTCATCACAATCAAATGAAACACAGAAATAATACACGGAGGAGATGCCTCACTCTGAATGGATGCATGGCTAAAGAACGGATTCATCATTCGTCGCAGATACTTGTGCTGTTCCCCAGACGCGAAAAAAATTCCTCCTGAGAGAAGGCTGCGAGAAGCAGTGAAATCTCAGGGTAATCAATACATGTACTCACTTAGTATTGTTAATGCCTCTTTGGTAGTTGGCCTCATTCTCAATGAGAACATGTTTCAGGGATTTAGGGCCACTAACAAGAACGCAATCCCTGCCCAAGAGATTGTAGAAGTGAACCACTTCTCCGTACTGCTTGATCCAGCTGCGCATTAGCAGAAGAGAGGTCCATCAGAAACATATTTCCTGAAATCGCACTCACTTGACGGAAGTATCCATTGCCTCGCCAACAATCGCTGACCGGACATTTCCATAGATGGGGTTGTATTCTGGACCAGGAATCTGGAAGAAGAATTGGAGAAGATGGCCTCAATGAAACTAGGAATGCCCAGTGATATGCACCACTGTCAGCTGATATGTCAAAATCTTTGGAAATCTGTTTCTCTTTCATTCATTGAAGATATTTCAATATTTCTTTCTGCTATTATTTAGTGATCAAACTGCCAATAAAACTAATCATGTCTTACCTTCCTGAGTGGTGAGAGGAATGGTTTAACAGCAAAAGCGTAGAATCCCCATGTTGAAACAGCAATTCCTCCATACTTGGCCACATCGAACCAGGTCAGGTTGACATTCAGTGAGTGATGCAACTCGCGAAGTCTCTCGAAAGCCACCTGCATGTTTCTGGGAATCAGAAATCAGAATACAATCTTTTAACCTATAACCCCGGATAATTGTTGTGAACCGCATATAAAGTTGCATGTATGTGCAGCAATGTAAATCTATTTTTTTAATTTTAATACCAAGTGTGATTGAGATAGCTATGCCATGAGTGAAACTAGGTCATGCACCTGGTAAAAAGACATTGATTCTATTTTTAAATAAATGGAATGGCAGGCAAGAAAAGACCTCATGCATGAATGACCTGCAAGCTCATTAATATATAAATCTTTATTCATATGCACATGTATTACAGTGGTATAATCAAAAGGAAATGGAGAAAAAAAAAAAAAAAAAAAAAAACAAGCAACCAAAAGATCAAAATTCAACTAGTGCATAAATGGATAATAATCTCATTACAATTTTCATGGTCAATTTGGTTATTACAGGTGTCATGATACATTAAAAAATCACGAATTATAGTCGCATCAGCTTGATGATTTGTGTGGGGCTCAATTACAATTGACCTTAACAAGGAAACACGGGAATGAACATAAAGGTGCTGTCATTGATATTGTATTCGGTGCAAATAAAATGAATACTCTTCGCAACGCTAGAACCACTGCCACAGATTGCCAGTTCAGCGCACAATCGGGTGCAAGCATTTTCATAAAACGTTTATGAAGCTGGGTATTTACAGGTAAGTCATTTACAATCAAAGGTAGCAAATGATTATGGGTTCTTTGACTTAATTTACATAGGCGGCGCCTATGTTTTGAATGTTTTGTCTTGTACGTAAAACTTAAGTCTCATGCTGAAGTAGGAACAATTTGTAAATTTTACGATAGTTTTTATTTGTACATGTAGCTAATTAACACAAATAATTTATTTCATTTCATTTCTTACATGTACTTGAATTAGGTTATTGATCAGCTAAATATCAGTTTCACTTAATTGACCTACATGTCACTCAATTGACCTACATATATGTGTATAATTGTATACCTAGATAATACCAGTTTAGCTACTAAGTTTAAAGTTCAAAGATCAATTGTTACGATTAGTGTGAGGGGAAAGATAACTGCTGACACGACTGCACACATCGTGACCCATATATACGGAGTGGACCAAAAGTAGTCTTATCTACTCCCATGATATGTTGAAGAAAAAAAGAATTGGGGCAAAAATTGACTTATTATTCCCCAACATAACTAAGCAACCATGGTATGGATAATCAATCAATATATGAGTGCAAGTAATATTTGGCAATATTTTCCCTTTTGGCAACAAACAGGGCCCCAGACCATGAAACAAGCCTTGCTGGTCAGATGGGGTCAAAATGTTGATTTTCATGCTTTGATTGCGAAATAAAGACAAATGAATAACTCCTCTTCCTCCCATACAAGAATCATGTCAGTCTGTGACCAATAAATTATTATATTATGTGAAATATGAACAAAGACAGTAAAAGTGAGTAATCATTTCGGAGGATCGAATGTGGGATTTCGATTCCGATTATTCGCACAGCCCTATTAATCAGTAGGTATACCGATACGCCATCATACGCTAATCATACGGTGATTTAGTCCACTCACAGAAATAGAGGGTGGAAACAACAAATCGAAAACTTTATTTCTCTGTGTTCAAAGAAACATTGCATGACTTTCCAAATACCTGTCATTTGGTGAATGCAATGAAATAATCCAGGACCCTTGCACCGCAGATTTTCAACTGGAGACGGAAAACAAGTAACCGTGTCAATAAATCATATCTTAACCACACGCACAGAGCTCGTGTGAATAAAATATATCATCCGTGTAATTAATGGCAAACATCTTTGTAAGGACATCGCTGATTGGCTGGAAGTTTATTGAGCTTTTCATCAGCCAATCAGAGCGCTTCTCTCTGCTTTAATTCGCTCAACTTTCCTCATGGCCGTCATTATAAATACGAGCAGCGGGGTGAGAACATCTCTCGCAAAATTCCAAAATAAAACGCCATTAATTAGTGCATTGCGGTTCTCACCTCCAAATGATTGATGCGACATCCTTTTGTATGAATATCTAATTGTCGTTCTGACGTGTCATCCACGCTGAGCTCTTTGGAGAACACATTAAACTGAATCGTCTGCCCGTGAGCAGGCAGGGCTTCGAGGCCTGACGCTACGGAGCCAGCGTTGCGAGAAATCATTTTATTGCATGCGTGGCATCATTGATGGCATTGAATTAATTTACATGCAGTTATGACCATTAGGAGAACCTCGATTTATTAAATTACTGTCAAGTTCTGCTTATTCAATATGAGCACAAGGTATTATATATATATATGTATATGTATGAATATATCAATTAAAAGGCACCATAATTTACTTTAACCAAGCCTAAACTAAAGTTTAAACTATTCATCAATAATTATGTATAAATCAAAAACAGATTATTGTGTTTCGTCTGAGGATGTCAAGAATAATCCTAATAACAATTAATTTCCTACTTGATTTCTTCTATAAACTTATCCTAATTTTATAATGCACAAGGTGATATGATTCCACTTCAATTACAGACTCGATCGTCTATTCCTCCTATTGGACACTGGATCCACCCCAGTGATACGCAAGTCAGCAGCTGAACAATTAGGTCAAGTGCAAAAATTGCATCCCCATGAATTGTGCAACCTCCTTGCAAAGGTACATAGTCAATTCATCTTTGCATGACGTTCTCAATATCTGTTTTTGTCCCTGGCAGGTTCACCCTTACTTGGGCAGCGACAGCTGGGATACAAGAATCGCAGCTGGGCAGGCAGTGGACGCCATCGTCAAGCATGTTCCCGAATGGACTCCCACTCAATCCTGTGCAGGTGAGGTCTGTTAATCAACGACTGGCAGGGCCTGAGTTTTGTTTTTAACAGTTGCTGATTTCAAGACCATGGCAGGACTCTTGCGACTTGATCAATTCGACATCCGTAAAGTGATGAATCACGCTGCTTCCCTTTTGGCTTCAGAAGGGACAGAGTTTGATGTTGAAGATGAAATCGGTGTGGCTTTCACCAATTTTGTGCTAAAAGAATCTATATTCTTAGAATTTTTTTTTAAGGTCTTGATGATAAGGAAAAACTTGCTCAACAGAAACACTTGCTAAATCGTCGGCTTGGTCTAGATACCACGGGTCGTTTAGGAATGTCTGGAGAGGATTTATTTGCTGAGGAAGATTTGGTCGTTAAGAAGGAAGCAGCACCTGTGAATTTTCCAAATCATGTATGATTTAATCTTCTCATACTCGAACATGGTGTCACCGTTGATTCCACACAGAACACGGTACAAGAACTTCTCCAGCAGCAAGTTGAGCGTCGATCGTTTTCTGAGCAAGGAGGAGGTTTGAGCAACCGTGAGCTGAATCGTGCCAAGAGAAAAGCTAAACAACTGGCTAAGCAAGTTTCCAAAGATGATCAGAAGAACGGGTTTGTTGGCATGATGTGTTAAATTTCTATGTAGCTTGATTTCTCGCTTTACAATAGAGACAGTGACGGTGAACCAAGTTGTAAGATGCGTAAAATGTCAAATGTTTTGGTGAATCAGTCAAGTCAGGACAAAGTTGTGGTGGATAGCGTACCAGATAATACTTTAGATCTTGATGAGGTAAATCCATCGGATTGCATTCTGAAGGGTTTTTTCATTGGGCGTATTTCACAGTTGGATGAGTGGCCCTTTGCTGGCTTCTGCGAAATTCTCATGAATGAGTTGTTTAATTCTGCGTGGGAGAAGAGGCATGGGGCGGCTGTGGGCCTCAAGGAAGTTGTCAAGGTGCACGGGAAAACAGCTGGAATGATGTCATGTGATCAAACGCAACAAGTGAGAAACATTTCATGATCTGAGATTCTGACTTGATTTTTTAATTTTATATTTGTTTCTCTCAGAAATTTGAGAACGCTCTCTGGTTGGAAGATTTGTCTGTCCGTTTGATTTGCGTTCTGGCCTTGGATCGATTTGGGGATTTTGTTGCGGATGAGGTGAACGTAAATGTGAATTTGTGAGTGTAACTGTGTATATTGTGTTGATAGGTGGTTGCCCCTGTTCGAGAGAGTTGTGCCCAGACCCTAGGGATGTGCATGCACCACATGAGCCCAGAGGCAGTACAAGGAGTCTCCCGAACCCTCGTGCAGCTTTTGGGGCAGGATCATTGGGAGGTTCGGCACGGTGGCCTTCTGGGAATTAAATACATGCTTGCAGTGCGAGCGGTTTGTGTTCAGATTTCCACTGGCTTATCACCCATTCACTATGGATGCCACAGGAATCCCGTGTTGTCTTGCTACCTGCTCTGCTGCCAGCCATCTACAACGGCCTACAAGACCAGGATGATGACGTGAGGGCAGTGGCTGCTGCATCACTCCTTCCTGCCACACAGACCTTGGTCTCAACGCTCTCCAATCACGTATGTGAGTCTCAATGATTGCTCATGCTGACGTTCTTTATATTTAGCTGTCGTCCATCATCGATTGCTTGTGGTACACTCTTCTCGATCTGGATGACTTAACGGCTTCGACCAATAGTATTATGTCTCTATTGGCGACACTTCTCGCTTCGCCAAATCACTCTGTCGAGGGCTTTGGTGGGCAATCCCTGACTGAGCTAGTACCCCGTCTCTGGCCTTTCCTTTCACACAACATTGCATCTGTTAGGAAGTCATGCCTGCAGACACTGTTAACCATCCTCAATCGCTTCAAAGCTCAGGTTAGAACCCCCCGCCCATGCTAGGCATTCAGATGGACACGTTGTCTCTGCACAGGGAGAGGTTGCTCTGTGGATTGTGCCCATCCTGCAAGACTGCCTGCGTCTGCTCTACCAGAGGGCCCTGTTGGAGGAGAAGGAGCACATCCTGCCGGTTATATATGAGGTGAGAATTAAGCGTTGATTGAGGGTCGTTTTTCAGGTGTCCCTCAGGTGTGGTGTTTGGTGCTGGAGTGCTGCCCTGCTCCTGATCTGATCCTGGCGTCGTCACCTTGGCTCGGCATCTGGCTCTGCCTCATGATGCAACCCATGGCGCTGCCTTTCGACACCAACCTCCTCATTCAGATGAAGCATGCCCCGAAGGTGAAATTCTTTGCTGAAAGCCCAATTGGCTGAGTCTTTTTTTTTTTTTTTTTTTTTCTCCTGCAGGAGAAGACGCCATCTCGGATGAGACACAGCAGTTTGTCAAGCGCACACACCAGCCCTGATCCAATCGTGAACAAAGAACACATAGGTGGCAGCACCAGTGAGCCCCCTGCCATGCGTGACATTGCGGTCATCAGGGCTCGCTTCCTAGCCGCCAGGTATTCAGCTAACGTCAAAATCAGATAGATATCAAAATGATTATTTCGCAGCATGCTTGGTCGCTTGTGTGGCTACCTCGTGAAAGCGCCCCCAGAGTTAATGCAGGGAGGAACGTCGTCTGCAGTCGAGGCTCTTGGAAAACTCATCACATTCCATCTGGAATCAAAATCCGCCCACCAGCGCATGGCTGTGGGCCTAGTGCTGTACAGCTGGGCAAAAGAAGAGGGGGTGCGTTCTGTGCAGTCTGATTACTCTTTACTTTTTTCATTTCATTTTGATAGAAGGATGTTGGTTGCCCTGATATGATCAGAACTCAGTTGCTCGATTGCTTAGTGAACAACATCTACTTTGATGAGATTGCCCTTTCTTTCACGCGCATGCAGTCCGAATGTCAGAATTTTGTCGCCAGTTTGAAGCAAGCAGGAGTTGACATGGATTCGCGCGTTCAGCCGGGGTTTGTCTCTTCCTTGGTTCATGAATTTGTGCTGATGTTGGTTTCAGGTGCATTTTCACTCTGGAGCAAGCGCAGGAATTGTGCTCGTCTGCATTTCCTGCGGTCAGGCTTCAACTCAAAGCTAAACAGCTGCCAACTTTTGACGATCGCAACAAAGCTCTTGAGCATACCGTGAATGAAACAGCCAACGAACACCAGCAAAACACAGTCAGGGTGCAGTCCGCCTTGGCTAGCAGCGCCATCTGGATGTCTGTGATGCCGGAGAAGATGAATCCGGTTGTACGACCTCTGATGGAATGCCTGCGGAAGGAGGCCAACCCCCAGTTACAGGTGACCTCTCATTCAGCGTCAGTCGTGTGTTCATCTTTTTGTTCTTCGCAGAACCTGTCTGCTGACAGTCTTTCCCATTTATTGGAGTTATGCAGAGGTCGTGAACCCAACCCGACCTCAAAGGTCATCAAGAACCTTTGCTCCATGGTGTGTGCTGACCAAGATTTCACTCCATCCGTGGCTGACCCTCCGCACTACTCCAACACGGGTCAGTTCTCGCCTCCGTTTCATCTTTTGTTCTTCATGCATTTCTCCACCTCAGAAGTTGCTTGCGATCAATTTTACGGAATTCTCCAATTACACGCCCAACCCACTGTGAGTTGCATATTAAAATCATTTTCCTGATAACACGTCTTTCTTCTCTTCAGACCGCTGAGGTAACAGGGAGAGGTCGTCGTCCTGCCGTGCCCAAGAAGACGCTGCTCACGGGCGTTGAGATCAGTTTAGAGAACATCCTGAACCAAGAAGATCAGGTGTGTACGCACACCACTCACGCGCAACCAGTATTCCTTAATTTTTTCGCATAGGCCAAAAGGCAAGTGCTGATTGGTCGACGTGGTGCCACTATTGCCCTGGGTCGCATTGTGCAAGAGGCGGGGGAGTCCTTACCCTCCGTGATGAGTCATCTCTGGGAGAGCATGACGTGTCACCTCTCCGAGGTTCAGAAACCTGAGGGAGGAGCAGAGCAGGGCAGCGTGGAAGATGCTCAGGAATTGGTGAATTCTTTGCAAGTCTTGCAGCTGGTCGGCCCAAAACTGCACCCATCCCTAATTGACCAGGTCAGCCCCTGATGCTGTGTTATGGCGCCTTTCATTTCAGTTGTCTTGCAGTTGGTTGTTCGCCTGCCCGCCCTCTGCTCTTACCTCTTCCACCCGTACACATCAGTCCGGCACTTGGCTGCCCGGTGTCTAGCCATGCTGTGTCGACATAGATGCAGCGCCACAATGAACCATGTTTTGGAGGAAGTTGTGCCCGCAATGGGGGCATCTGAGAGCGTCGTGAAGCGACAGGGAGGAGTTGAGGCACTGTCTTGTATCCTTTCTTTTTGGGCATTTTGTATTTTTTGGTTTTATTCACATGATTCCTTGACTGTACATGCTCAGTTATCTTAGAAGAGCTTGGTGTGGAAGTGATTCCTTATGCGGTACTTCTTGTTGTGCCTGTGTTGGGCCGCATGAGTGATCAGGACCAGGCGGCCCGTCTCATGGCTACGCACTGCTTTGCCTCACTTATCCGCCTCATGCCGTTAGAGGTGAGTACTTTAAATCTCTAGCAGGACGTTACATGTCTAAATAGGGATCAATTTTTCATGTGAACCTTAACATGTTTTGTTTTTTTTGTAGTCCGGTATCCCGGACCCTCCTCTTCTGAGCGCTCAGTTGGTGAAGCAGAAAGAAAAGGAACGTCACTTCTTAGAACAACTCCTAGATGGCAACACTGTTGATGACTATCGCATCCCTGTGCCTATAAAGGCTGACCTCCGCAAATACCAACAAGTCTGTCTCACAGGGAACCTTCATTGGCATGATAAACATTTGTTGCATTGTACAGGATGGTGTGAACTGGCTGTCATTCCTCAATCGTTATAAGCTCCATGGAATCTTATGCGATGACATGGGTCTAGGCAAAACTCTCATGTCACTCTGCATATTAGCTGGCGATCACTTTCTGCGCGCCAAGGCTTACGAGGTTTGGAGTTGGTATGGTAACGTCAAAGCTTTCATTCGTGTCACGCAGGAGTCTGAACAAGCGGATAGCGCACCCCTGCCGTCCATCGTCATCTGTCCTCCCACCCTGACCGGTCATTGGGTCTATGAAGTGGAGAAGTTTGTAGCATCTGAGTATCTGAATCCCCTGCATTACACTGGGTGTCCGGCTGAACGATACAGGTGAGTCCTGACACGGGTGAATTCTGTTCAGTTTTGATTGCTTCACAGGCTTCAGAAAGTGCTGCCTCAGCATAACTTGGTTGTCGCTTCCTATGACGTCGTGAGAAATGATATTGACTTCTTTGGGTGCGTCTCATCAACTTGTCTGTTTTGGGGTGTTTAACTTTTATTTTTGTCTCCTTCGTCACAGGACGATTAGTTGGAATTATTGCATTTTAGATGAAGGACACATCATCAAGAATAGCAAGACTAAGGTACCGTCTTCTCCATTCTCTGACGTGTGATCTGATTTTCCGTGTTTTAGTTATCCAAAGCCGTGAAGCAGATCAATTGCAATCATCGTCTGATCCTTTCCGGAACGCCGATCCAGAACAATGTGCTTGAGTTGTGGTCTCTGTTTGATTTCCTCATGCCTGGATTCTTGGGCACTGAGCGACAGTTTGCCGCCAAGTATGGCCGTCCCATTCTGCAGAGTAGGGATGCCAAGAGCTCCTCCAAAGAGCAGGAGGCGGGAGCCAGAGCCATGGAGGCACTGCATCGACAAGTTCTGCCCTTCCTGCTGCGGAGACTCAAAGAGAATGTGCTGCAAGACTTGCCTCCAAAAATCATTCAAGATTACTACTGTGACCTCAGTCCTCTACAGGTGCGCCGTGCATTAGTTTTTCGTCACATTGCATTTATTTTTATCAGGTCCAACTTTACGAGGATTTTGCTCGTAGCAGAGCACGTCAGAATGTCGAAGAGACAGCACGCGATTCAGCAGACGCCAAGGAATCTGCTAAACCAACTGCACATATTTTCCAAGTAGGCCAATCTCCTCATCATGATATATCACATATTGTTCATCTCTGTGCACAGGCGTTGCAGTACCTGAAGAAGTTATGCAACCACCCAGCCCTCGTTCTCAACCCAACGCATCCACAGTTCACAGAGGTCACAGCTCAACTGAAAACGCAGAAATCCGACTTGAGAGACATCAACCATGCGCCTAAGCTCTCTGCCCTCAAGTGAGTCTCTTCTTCTTCATGATGCATTCACTTTTCCGCTGTTCACAGACAACTACTCAACGACTGTGGAATTGGCGCCACGTCATGCCATGACACTGACGCTCCTGTCGTCAATCAGCATCGCGCTCTCCTGTTCTGTCAGTTGAAGAGCATGCTGGACATTGTGGAAAATGACCTCCTCAAGTAAAGTGCTCAGCAAGCATCTCACGCATCATTCTTTTCATTGGCTTTCATAGGAAACTCATGCCTGATGTGATGTACATGCGCTTGGATGGCAGCGTGCCAGCTGGCAACCGACATGGCATCGTGAACCGCTTTAACAATGACCCTTCTATTGATCTGCTCTTACTGACCACTCATGTGGGAGGCTTGGGCTTGAATCTGACCGGTGCAGACACAGTCATTTTTGTGGAACATGACTGGAATCCGATGAAAGACCTTCAGGTATCATGTCTACGCTAAAGTTTGATGTATTATTCACATATTCACCTCACAGGCCATGGACAGAGCGCACAGAATTGGACAGAAGAAGGTTGTAAATGTTTATCGCCTCATCACAAAAGGAACTCTTGAGGAAAAGATAATGGGGTCAGTTGTTCATGCAGTCTTTTCATTCAGTATTTAAAACTTCTTTTTTTTTTCTCTCTCTCTTTTTATCAGGCTCCAAAAGTTCAAGCTGAACATTGCCAACTCTGTTATCAGCCAGGAAAACTCTAGCCTGGCATCCATGGGCACAGAACAATTGCTGGATCTTTTCTCGCTTGAAGCAAAGAGCGATTCTTCACGACAGAGCAACCAGGAGGGGGCCAAGGGAGCTGGACTGAAGGGGGTGCTGGAGGGGGTGCAGGAACTGTGGGATGAGAAGCAGTATGAGGATGAATATGATCTCAGCAAGTTTGTTCAATCCCTGAACAAACAGTAATCAACTCAATGTTCATGTATATTTTTGTTTATTTTGTATTGATGAATTCTGTGTTCATTTTTTATGGTCTTCCATGTGGTGATCTGAGCAAATGGTCGCTACTTTTATGTGGGATAAATTTCTCAATTTCAAGGGAACATCATAATGAATCAAAATGAATCTAAATTGATTATTGTGCATGTATTGTGTGAATCACATTAATATATTTTAGAAACATTGGTGCTTTTAAGTCAGGAGGGGAGAGGGGATCACCAGTGATATAATGATGAAGTAAACTCATGACTTCAGTTTGCGAAGTTCAACTCCACTCAATGCCATTACACAACAGCTTTTGACCTCTTGTTTCTTCTTTATTCTGTGTATGTGCAACCATAATTAAATTCAAATGTGCAGGCAACCTGTAATAATTGCTCAACTCTGAATGAATTTGGCGGTTTTCTTTATTCAGTCCTGAGATCTATCCAATCTTGTTAAGGTACTTTTTTATTATTAAAGGAGTATTCATTGGTGTACGCAGGAAAACAGAGGTAAATTTTGAATGAAAATTGGTTCGGGTAGCACTGGGGGCATCATCGCGCGTTAACCTAGTTAACCTGATGACTACAACCATTGTCACTCAGGGTGTCCGTGATATACGAACATTTCAGACACGACGAAACAAATTTCTTCTCAACTGGATTATTCACGGTCCAAATAACGACCTTTATGTTCCTCTTCCTGAAGTGCTCCACCATGACCCTATGAGTTGTTATGATTATATTTTATTATCCACGATTTTAAGTGTTCTTCACTGACCTTGACACATCTCCGTTCTGAGCCAAAAACGCCGATGTTCCGCACAGGAACCACAACCAGTTGTAAATGCTCCACTTGAGCAAGCAGTCGAGCAGAGGAGTAACCAACTTGGCATAGAACGGACCTTCCTTTTCTGTGCCGTCCACTTTGCGAGTCAAGTAGTGCGTCCTGTGCGTGAGGGCGGTCACGATGCGCGGGTCCTTCCTCTTCACCTGCGTAGAGATGAATACGATGAGATCAACCAAGTTTAAGTTGATGTACTCACTAAGTACACAATCTGAGGATGGAAAGAGCAGACAATCGCATTCTGGTATAACGCAGGATATTTGGCAAAGAGATCGGAAAGAGCCTGCGCGGACTGAAATGAAAATACAGAAGCATGATATGCTTGCAGCTCATTACTTATACCAAAGATACTCTATCACAACTTTGCTTATACGAACCAGTTTAGCGTTGCCTTTCATATCAATGTACATCTTCAATTTAAGCTCCATACAAAGCTGAATCATTTCTTCCAACGAAGGGACCCGTTCATCTGGGAACTGAGCCCTGAGTGTACAATGTGTTACGAGACCACAAATGCAAATCAACTCTCAAACTTCCACACACTTATTTGGATGCTTTGCTGATGCCGAGAGCGATTTGATCGTGTTCAATGTCATCTGGTTGACATTTCCCACTCCATCAGTTGTTCGATCCACTGTGTCATCGTGAATCACAACAGGGATTCCGTCAACCGTGTAATCAACGTCAAACTCGACCGCGTCAGCTCCATTCTTCTTTGCCTGTAATTGAGCAACAAAGCGTCAGTTCTAGTAATCATGGCTCAGGTCTAAAGGAGAACTATTCACACCTCTCTGACTGCTGCCAGAGTGTTCTCAGGGGCATCATGGCCCGCTCCACGGTGAGCGATAATACAGGGTTTATTTTCGCTTCCCTGGAGAACAGCGTCGGAATCGACGATACTGGACTGCGGATTTCTGTAAAACAACAGTGCAACAAACATTCCACATATTATGATCACTGCTAGAATGTGGCATCCTGTCACAGCGATCAAAAACGCATAGGCAACGAAAGCTTGCGGCAAAAGGAACGAATACATTGTTAATGTTGGCATTGGGTATTTAACCCACTTAATGCGCATGCTCGGTGACCTATATAGAGAAGTGGGTCAACTTCACGTTATGATCATCAGGTGAGCAGAAGTTAAACAACAATCCGTTTAGTAACTAGGATCTTTAACTTTAATTGCGTAGGCAGGTAGGTGAATTCATACATTTTATGTTATTTTCTTTTTATCTATATTTATATTTATTCTTTATTCATCTATTCATTTATCTATTAACTTGTTATCATTGTGTTCTGTTGTTTTGGGATCGAAGGGGAGAGAGGGAAGTACTCAACTCTCAAGTAGTGAAGTACTGACTAACTGAGTAGGGCTTATTGAATATTGTAGTTCCCCAAGCCGTAGCGTAGTGCACCCGCTACCCTTGGGGAGCTAGGCGTATTGATGTTATTTAGTTATTCACTTATTGTTTGGTTGGTTATTCTAATATTCCAGTTAAGTTATATTTCAGTTATTATTGTATTGTTTATGAGGATATATCTTTTCGAAATAGAAGATATATAAAAAGAGAAGCTCGAACGTCAGATTGTAACAGTGCCGAAACGAAGGCACTTCAACCCAATTAACCTGAACCTGAACCTGACTGATGCTTTCAGTGTTTACTTTGTCGCCAGGTGACCAATGTCCATGCAGATTATATTATGATCATGTGCTTTTGTTGCTTGAATAGTTCACGAAGTTTCCAGGTTTGGTCGTTACTCCAGCTAAGTTTGATTAACAGTTAATTTGCATGGTTACGGTTAGCTCCCTTAGGGTAGCGGAGTGGTGTGTGTGCACTACGCTACGGCTTGGGGAGCTAGGTTACCGTATGCTACACATAATACAATCAAAGTAATACAATGTATTGATTACAATGATTCACAATGTATGGTGTAGGTTCTAATATAAACTTATATTAGGCCAACTAGTATTTGGCTATGAGCATAGATGTATTACCTCAAAGGTGATTTCTTAGTGGCGACTTTCGAAAAAGACTTCCAAATCCCAAGCCCTTGCAGGTGCATATAGTGCTTCTTTCCGACTAGGTATTTCAGTACATTCCAAATAAAGGACAATCAACATGAGAATTAATTCTCAAGCTCTCTATTTGATTGATCACATTATTTAGTCAAGAGGCGATTAGCACAGATTTTCATTAGTACAGATTTGGACTAAGTTAAGTGCTAATGAGCACTGGTGAAAGATATACATGAACACACCTCCTGACCTGGCCTGGCTAAAACTCCTAGAATTGTTTGCTAAATTAAAGTGCATAAGTACCTATTATAAATAATTAAGTTCCTGAATATATCAAGCCTTTGGATAAAAAAGTACAGGTAATTCACTAGGCCTGTCACCCGATATTAATAATACTGGTCGGTATTTACTAGTCACTTTATATATTGTAGTTAAGACTAACTGCCATACTAGACTCTTCAAGTGGTGGGTGGGTCTAATCTGATTCTTATTTCTATCAGGTGAATCATACTTGTAAGTCTTGTTGTAGGTCTTTCACATTGTCATATTTTGCTCAATTCTGATTGCAGGTCTTTGAGGTGGTGATACGCAATGAAGTTCCTGGTGGTCTTCTTACCCCTGGCCCTTGCCTCAAGTGTTGCTATTGTGTTTTCTTTATTTTTATCTCAACGCGAGCATGAAGTTAACGGGCAATCAACTGATGAAGTGGGATTCCGATACGAAGAAACTCTCGTTAAGGAGAGGCCAGTGTCAGCTGAAGAGTTGAACGCCCTGGGTGCTGTGTACGGTGGAGTTGAGTTCAACAGTGATGACGCTGTGAGGTACGCGCTACACAAATTCAAATATAGCAGAACTTTGAGAGAAGCAGCAGAATTTGTGCTGAAGAGAAGCGAGAATGCTGATTGGCCGGTATCTCGCTCTTGTTTCCTGTGTAACATCGGTGTCATCACCGTGCAGAATTTAGTGAAAGTCGGGAAAGCGAGAGATTTCATCGCTTCGGCTATTGCGACTTTGTGCGTGAAGTTCAAAGTGGAGAAACCTGAGGTCTGTGACGGACTGGTCCACCTTTATAAAGTGAGCGAATCTTTCATTTATTTGTGGTCTCATAATAATGTCTTCATGAAGGATGAGGTGCTCACTGTTCTTGACCAACTTGGTCTGGATCCAGAGGAAGTTTGTGGGGCAATTTTGGGTGAAGACTGTGGCGAGGTTTACAACCCTTATGCCATGTGGTACGTCTCCTGGCCTCATCCACCCAAGCCTCCAGTTGTCCCTCCATCTCCTCCAACCGTAAGTTCATCCTCACAATCCTCTCTCTTTCCTTACGCCATCTTGATTAACACAGCCGAGTGCTCCAAAGATGCACATTCTTCACTTGAGCGACATTCACCTTGACTTCAAATATAAGCCTCAATCCAACGCTGAGTGTGGAGAACCTTTGTGCTGCCGTAGCGGCACTCCAAGTACGCTCTCACCTCCGGTACTTTGTCGCCTTTTTATAGCGTTTTATTTCCCGCAGAAAAATCTACGCGTGGAGCCGGTCACTGGGGTGATTACCGCCACTGTGATCTACCAACATGGACGCTGGAGAGTCTCTTCCAGCACTTGGAATTAAATGAAAAAGTCTTTTATTGCTCATTTCTAATTCAGCTTTTGCAGCATTTCTCTTCTTCAGTTCGATGCCATATACTGGACGGGAGATCTTCCAGGCCATGACGTGTGGCAGCAGCAACGTAATGGCTCCATTCAACTCATGGAATATCTCACTAAACTGCTGATTAAGCACTTTCCACATACACCCGTCTACTCCTCTATTGGCAACCATGAGGGCGTTCCTGTCAATAGGTTTTTTGTACTTATTAGTAACCATGGAAACTGACTTCTTCCTCATAGCTTTCCTCCTCCTTTCATTCGGGGCAATCGTTCTGTGACCTGGTTGTACGAGGAACTAGTGCATGCGTGGGGCCCCTGGCTGCCTAACAGTACCTACTTCGACATATCACGGTGAGACCTGTTTATTATCTCTTATCGTTGAACCAAAATTCAGGCAGCCCACTATTGTTCGTTACACAATCTGGTATGTTGAATTGGATTAGCCAGCAGTGTTAGCGTGCTAAATTCCTCCTTGAATTTCCTCTCATGTCTCAATTTGTAACATCATGTTTCATTTCAGCGGTGGATTCTACACGACCCTCATCAAACCTGGGTTGAGGATCATTTCTGTTAACATGAACTACTGCAATAACCAAAACTGGTGAGCAAAGCACCAGAGCACAAAGTGATAAGCGTCCAATATTACTCGCTCTGCTCTGCTTCAGGTGGCTGTTGCTCAATTCCACGGATCCCGCAAATGAAATTCAGTGGCTGGGTTCCACTCTGCAGAAGGCGGAAGACGCCGGTGAAAAGGTGCATATTGTGGGCCACATTCCTCCAGGAGTGAGCAATTGCTTGAAGGCATGGAGCTGGAATTACTACAACATTATAAGCAGGTAAGCTCTGTGTCACCTCATTTCTGCTTTTAATATTTACTTGATTTTTGATGTATATCTATAATGTGCATTCTTTGAGTACTTCAGTTCTTGGTTTGAATTTTTATCTAAGTTTTTTTTTTTTTTTTTCTTCTCTTGTCCGAACAATATTTCAATGAGATAAGCATAAGAATATTTTATTACAAATTTGGATAATTTTTTTTGATAAATGAGGGGATGAAGATTATGAACATTAATCATTGTCCAGAATTAAGCAAACAGATTGAATATGGGGGGAAGTTTTCTTGATCCTCAAAAGTTTTCATTTGTCAGGCAGGCGCAGTCTCCTTCTTGGGGCAACCGGGATTGTTTTCCAGGCTAACCCTGAGTTAATTAGCAAAACACAAAGATGCTTTTGGATAACCTCTGCTTCCTCATCATCCTTTAAAAGACCCCCAGTAAAAAAACTGAGTACTTCACTTGAGGTTGAAGGTTTTTACCAGACCGGTGTTGTTCTCAGAAACCAAAATGCGTCCATTCAAATCCATTGCCAGCGCTAACGCCTCCCCCAAACTGTCTTCCGGACCAAGCACTGGTCCTGAGAGTTGCCCCTGGCAGTCCATCTGATAGATGCAGTGACTGACCTCATCTGTGAAGTAAACGCTTCCCTCAGCGCTAATGCAGAGGGTCGATGGCCTCATGTTGCTCATGGCGCACACAGCCGTGCACTCGCCATCTGGATTGAAGGTGCAGATGCTCTGGTTCACGCTGTCCGTCACCATAATTGCTTCTGTTTGCTCGTGGAATTTCACGTGCGATGGAAGAAAAGGAAGGAAACTGTGATGGGGAGATTCCTCTTCAGGGTGCAATCGTTGCAGGGTGAGGATCCTCTTAACCAGGCCCTTGGGGTCATGCAGATATACGCAGTTTGCGCCTTGATCACAGATGGCGATTTCTCCTGTGATTCTGTTGTAATCGATACCATATGGCTTCAACAAATGCTGACCAAATTCCGAGGTGAGGAGAAGTTTTCCGTGACGCGAGAACACTTTGACGTCTCTTGCTACTGGGTCTGTGACGATCATTTTTCCGCTGTTTGTTATGGTGACGTCATACGGGGCGAGCAACCCTTCGTTGCTAATCACCTTCACGAGGTTTCCTTCGCTGGTAAAGACCTTAATGAGGCGGCTGTTGGCCTCCAGCACCACATGCATGTCTCCCCTGCCCCCGACCGCCATGCCCAGGGGACAGCAGTGCATCTCCCGCTCTTCCATCTCTGGCGTGCAATCCTGAGGACTGATATCCTTCATATTGGTTAAGAACGATTTCATGAGTTTAGAGTTGCTTCCGTCTTCTTCAATGGAAGCCATGATGTGTGGGTTCAGAAACCTCCGAATCTCTGCAGCCACGTTACATAAACATCAGTTTCTCACTCAACCATTGAGCAGATAAATCTTTTGCTTTGATTCCTTTGTGAAGTGCTTATTGAAAGCGGTGATAAAGCTTCTATTTGTGGAATGAAAGGGGCCCTTTTCAATGGCCGTTCATCCATTGATTTATTTCTTGTAATCTTATTGATCATAAATAATGATCTTTGAATCAATGTCATTTATCCATAGTTATTTTGGGCCCTACATATAATGCATGTGCATGAAGTTGAGGATTAGTATTTTTTTGTTGCCATGGCTACCGTTGTAGGTTGCTCCTGTGACACTTCCTTATAGCTTTTGTGACTCGTGTTTTTGTGGCAAAAGACCGACAAATGTGCTAACATAAATTTTGTCATTTAATTCAGATACGAGAGCACAATTGCAGCACAGTTCTTTGGTCACACGCACTTTGATGAGGTTGAAATATTCTACGACGTTGACTCCAACTTCCAGCGTCCGGTCTCTGTAGCGTACATAGGCCCAAGTGTAACCACATTTAGTGACCTCAATCCAGGATATCGGGTGTATGAGGTTGATGGCAACTACCCTGGATCCTCATGGGTGCGTAGTCAATTGGAGCAATGTTCCGTTCTTCAGGTCCCTCTGTTTGTTTGTAGCGTGTGTTGGATCACAAAACGTACGTCATGAACCTTACAGAAGCGAATTTATCAAGCAAGCGGTCTCCCCAGTGGAAACTGGAATATTCTGCCAAGGTATAGCTTTTCATGCTCAAAACGAATCTCACAACTTTATTACTCCAGGATGCTTATAACATGAGTGACATGTATGCAAGCAGCTGGCATGAGTTATACGAGCGAATGAAAGTGAATTCCACTCTGATGGATCTCTACTACAGGTTAATCACTTGTTTGATTAAGCAATGCATGAATTGATTATCTCCTCACAGGCACTTCTACAAACAGCACCCTCCTGCTCCGGAATGCAGCGCCAGTTCACGACATCATTTGCTGTGTTCCATGATAACCGGGCGATCGTCAGATCCTGCCTTGTGTAAGGACATCGATGGCATGCAACTGCAGCAGATTCAAAAGGCCAAAATTGCGTGGAGCAAGATTCATGATTACTGTTGATCCAGTCATATAATTGCAATTTGTATGTAATAATACTCAAATATTTCATTGTATATTGTATTGTATATAACATATGGTTGTTCTGCTGGCATTAGTAATTATTGCACGGGTACATGTACAGTACATGTACTGGGTTTGTTAACTCTGAATTTGAAAGCACAAAATATCTGAAATTCAGACATTGAGAAATGCCCTGTTTTACATTTAAACATCTGGCTTTGTTTTCCAATTATTTAATTGGTGATTAGGGTTTTTCCTGTGAATTTTAAATTTTGAATGTTTATTTTTATATGCTCTTGTTATGGTTCGTAGGAGAACTCTCTCATGCTGCAAATGCTCCAATCTTCACTTGATTAATATATTTTAATGATTTGGGAGGGAGGGGGGTATGGATTTCATTGTTATATAATTATATGCATTTTACCTTCTACACATATTGCTGCATTGTGATGTAGCTCTAGTCAAAATATAAGATGTTTAATTCTGATTTAATCATTTATTTGTTATAAATATCAGCATCCCGTTTCAGCAATGAACTCAGGTTAAATATTTCCTCATGTGAGGACACTATATCTGAATCTTCTATGATCACCAAGTGTTGGTGATTATTCAACTTGAGTGATGCATGCATATTGCTATAGCCTTATCAGGCAGCCTTATCAATTTATACACTTATTAAAGGGTAGCGAATTAGCAATGCATATAATATTTTCCTTATTATTGACAGAATCATAATGATCTTTTTGCTTGTGCTGTTCTATCATTCGCTCAAAATGAATATTCTTGCCTGCATTATTGTAATGAATAAATCAAAGATTTTATCACAATTGCTGATTTGCTGTCATTCTGTCTCTTCGTAATATTATGATTGAAGAGATTAAAAGGGATAATTTTAGCTTGTTATAAGAATTTCATTTAGATTTTTCTTTGAAAGGTGAGATCCAGGCCAGCAGTTGTACATGTTCTTTCATGTCAGCTGAGCCAAACCATAAATCATAACGTTCGTCCATCGAAACCTCATGCTGTTTGACCACATCCACACCTTCTTCCAATCAGCAATTTGCACATTGCAGCAGACGAAATTGTTCTGATTTACTCGGGATAAAATGTTGTTTCATTCCACGAAAAAGATATTGCGTTCTTTGTTTTTGTTTATTTCTTTAAAAAATTGCATTTGTTGCGACGCATCTGCGGAGGATGACGGTGGATGGTGAGAAATATGTTGAAGGAATATGAATAGCTAGGCATAGCAGCTGATATACTCATACAGCATTAGCTCCGCAAGCCGTAGCGTAGTGCGAACTGCTCCGCTACCTTTGGGGAGCTAGTTAGTGTGGGGATGATCTAATTATCAATATAGAGGCTTGGAACGAGATCACAATAGACAATACTTAATACTACCCTGATAAAATGTTGCACACTGCACAGCTAGCTGACATAATGATCATAATACAGCGAGACAGGGGTCTCTCGCCCAATTTATCTATTCAGCCTGTTGTAAAACATACGATTTTGTGAAGGTACTGCTCAGTGCTCCGCTACCCCTGGGGAACTAACATACTATGATGTTTGCTTAGGAACATTTATTTAATGATTTTGTGATCAATGAATAGTTATAGTACCAGAGGATTGATCGAGGTTATAAACGTTCAATCTTCAATATATACGGGGGAGAGATAAAGTGATATATATAGCGACGAAAATGCGCGTTGGCAGCCAAAAACGCTGGAAATTTCGGACTGCCTATCTCTAAATAGCATTGTATGACTATCCCCAATAGCAATAACAGCACTCTAATTTGTCCGAGGCAGTCTCTTGATTTTATTGCTATCAGTTATCTAATGCTACAGAATTATAAACTGCCAGACATCCATGGAAGTGAAAACAAATATGAAGAAAGAAAAAAAATGTGTTTACACCCGAAATTTTGTGTGTGATGAACCCCTTGAAAACTCTTTAATTCGTCAGGGAAAAAGAATAATCTGAATTAAGCCGTGGGGTTATTGCTGAAACATTTGGTCCCAGCATGTCGAGTACAAGTTCCTATCATTCTTATAGGCACCTTGGGCAAATGTGATGAGATGATTTTTCTTCCAGGACAACTGATCCAGAGACGAGGATAGCCCAGCCAGGGCCATGCAACATCGAGATAAGAGGAGATGATTTGACACAGGAGGAATTCCTGGAGAGGTATCTGTCCATTCTTCCACCTTCCATGCGATGATGTCTGTATGTGGCAGGCATTTCTGATCACTGCGCTCAGTCTAACCACAGTTGGTGCTCTCCAAGCTTCATGTACCACATGCATGCCTCTCCTGTACTCCTTAGCATCAGGCCAATGACTCAAGTCTTCAATTGAAATGTTTACACATATTTTATATTTTAGTTTTATACATGTAGAAGCTCTATAGGTGTAACTTCAAGACTATATATATATATATATATACATTAATCGCGTTGTTTTACTCTTATTTACTAAATAGTAAATACAGTACACTGGTCATGACCTGTTTTTTTATTAACAGATATGCACATCAGGCACCTTTGATTCTCCGGGGCGTCACCGACAACAAAGTGAGCAGATTTTCATCATTTCCATCTCAACTGATCATTCTGTTGCAGGTTTTTGCGTGGCTTTCTCGCAAGGACAATATGTTACAGGAATATGGCTCCAAAATCATACGTTTGAGTTCTGCCAATACTCACTCTTATAGCAAAGGTTAACTACATATTTTCACATAATTAATAGTATTATATTGTATATTATATTATATAACACATAATTGGTTTAGTACTTGATAATTATGAATATTTGAGTTTTGAATTTAGTTTTGAAAAACATGAATTTCTATTTCAGTGGATGTGAGCCTTGAGAAGTACGTAGAGGAGATTCTTGGTCCTCAGGGTCTCGATTCTCTTGGCAATGGTGATTGCATCATATCTTAGCGCTTACCATAATCTCAACGCTGAATCATTTCAGAGACGATGATTTGGTTTGGTGACAACAATCACACAGAATGGAAGAAGCTCTTTGATTCCTACCTTCAGCCTCCGTACAGACTTCCCGGGTTAACAGGGGCCTACAGCTTTGGACTCGCAGGTTAGCCTAATTAAATGAAATCTTGAGATATTCCTCTTTCCTTGATCTAGGCCCTGGCACTGGTGTACCGTTTCATTTCCATGGACCTGGATTTGCTGAGGTCATTTATGGCAGAAAAGTGAGGCCCTCGCTGAGGATTTTGCATTACTCATTCGGCTGTGTTTCCTCAGCGCTGGTTCTTGTACCCTCCTCACCAGGAGCCGAGGTTTAACCCGGATAAAACGACACTGCACTGGTTGTTAGATGAATACCCTAATCTGCATGGATCTGATATGCCGTACGAGTGCACAATGGGCCCAGGAGAGGTGCAATGATCTGCTTTACGCTCTTTACTTACTGGTATTTTATTTCATTTTTTATTTTTTGCAGGTGCTGTATTTCCCTGACCATTGGTGGCACGGCACACTGAATATTGATACCAGTGTTTTTATTTCAACTTTCTTAGGATAGAATCAAATATTTAATAATTCGTTTTAATTTTTAATCAAATTGAAATCTGATAATCAGATGTTATTTACATCCTCTTCAGGGCTTTCAAAGCTTTTCATGATCATCTCAATTAAATTATATTCATACACCTTTGAAAACATTTTCTTCGAATATCAGAATTTTTGAAATTGGTGACTTCATACGCATTGTAGGGAGGGGGGCCACATCACATAATACAACTTAGCGATAGGCTCCCATGAGTATATATTTTCACGATTCACATTATTGAAATATACATTAAATTAAAACAGAGACAAATGAACAAAAATGAAATGATTCTTTGTTAACGAGAAATGAAAGAGAAATGATTAACAAGAGGACTAAGAAACATGACAACAACTGCTGTTAAGGCTCCTTTAACTAGGATTGATTTGGATCATGAAAATGATTGCAGAGAGGGAATTATTTGGCGCGCTTTCTTACAGACTGCAAATCTTATTCAACTCATATCCTAATAACAAATCCCAGTTTTTACAAAATGTGAATCTAAACCTAGCAAACTGCAGGAAAAATAGAAAATAAAAGAAATTCAACCCAACACTAAATGCTAAGTATGTAAGTTGTGAAAGTGAATGATGACTAAGAATCACTAGAACATGAATTACTTGGTGAAAGATTTTAGTAGCATTCATAATTAAAGAAGAAAATGAACCTCAGAACTCCGGTGGACAAATATCACAAGTGTTGAGGTCTGACTGGCTAATAGTCTTCTGCCCACGGATTAGCCTCCACAAAAGTGTCAATCACATCCTGCATGGCTAAATTCGGGATCAGTTTGTCCTGCGTGAGATCTGTGCGCGTCACAGGGTCAAAATGGCCGACTCGCTGAGAAGGAAAAAACTCAATGCATTTGTGTGAGTTGATTGATAATTCAGCACATTACAAAATTTCGCTGACATAAAAAATTAATGAGGTTGAGTTAAACATTGAAATTCCACTACGATGAGAAGGCTGTAGCCGTATTAAACACAGGCATGAGATTCTTCCGTATTTTGACGGATTTCCGTACTTTTTGAAAAAGTCTGAAAGAAAAATCGTTTTGGTCGTAAATATGCTTTCAATCTAACGCAAGCTGTCCTGGTCGTTTCTTGCATTGTAGTCGAATCTAACGCGACCTTTTCTGTCGCACGCTCTGATTGGTGGTTCTCGACCAATGGTAAGCTACGATACATTTACTACTCCTTTCGGAAGAGGCATTCTCAATCAATTCTAGTCGAACGAGAAGTTTCAAGTTCGCTATAGCAATATGCGCTGTTTGCCTTTGAACGCTGTTGTCACCTGTGACGACCCAGACGTTGCGCGCAACCGCTGGTCCTGGAGTTGGCTAGAAAAGAAGATTCCTTGACCATGGACAGGACAATATGCAACAAATGCTCTAACTGTAAATTTGTGTTTAATAAAGAATACTTCCTTTTGTAGCCTCCTGATTGAGGAACAATTCAACTATTGATCTGTTAGGCCTATTGATTTGTAAATTTCTAAACTATCTTCATTGATAGAGCTCTCTTTGAAATTACTTGAAGACCATTGAATTTCTTGCAACTTAATGCTTAAAAATCTAAAAATTTCTCCCTCCGGGGGGGGGTCACCCCCCCGGATCCCCCCCCCTGCCCCTGCTAGACTTTCAGTACTTTTTGTCAAACCTCTGTCTCATGCCTGTAAACAGAAGCCCTGTTTTTTATCCAACGCTGCCCCAGGTTTCTTGTCAACTGTACTTAAGACTTATCAACCAAGACATTTGACAAATAACGACCAAAATTCTTCAAAGTCATCAACTACATTACCTGCAAATGTTCTTCTATGTCTTTTCGGTCGTATGTGATGCCACTTGGGGTAATCACCGGATCTCGCATCAACTCAAAGCTAATTTTTCCGCAAAGGTAATCAGGTACTTCTCGCTTCTGGAGATGAAGAAATAAAACAAAATGAATGGAGAACTTGACTGACAATTATTTTGTTATTGAGCATTATAAGAAATCAAATTTGCACTCACTTGTCTACGATCATCAATTTGAGCAAAGATGTCGTTGACCTCGTCAATTTTTTTTTGCTTAGGAGAAAGGAGAGAATAAAAATAACCAGCGAGAATATTCCGACTTACGATATCGTTATCGATGGATTCAACTTTAGTCTCATAATTCTCTTCATCTTTGTTTAATGTTTCAAGTTTCCTAGAAAAAAAGAAAAGCCAATTGAAGCCTGACGTAGTCATTATGCGACCACAGACCTTTCTTTGTCATCCAAAATCAGTTTGTTGAGATATGACTGGAGCTCCACTTCCTGTTGGATGCGCTTCTCTTCTATGACATTCCATTTCCGTGCTTTCGCAACGCGTAAAGCGCTTGCAATGTCATCACCAAAGTTTTGTTTTTGCTCTTTTGCCAAATCAAATGCTTAAAGAGAAGAAAGTATGAAGAAGGAGAAAGGACGTACGTTTGTCACCTCTTGTTAAGCTGGCAATAGATTCATCAAAAAGGTTCAGTTCAAGTAAAGACTGTCCGAGGAAGAAGTGGCCTTTGACGAGGCTGCTGTCCGCCTCAATCGCTCGCTTGCTGTCTTGGCTCGCTTTATCCCACATCTTAGTTTTCAGGTAGCACAGAGCTCGGTTGGTGTAGTATGTCGACACGCTGGGGTTCTTATTCTGTAATCAGAAATTTTGCTAGGCTGATAGGGTTGTCATGGTAACCCTTCCCCTGCATGGATATTCAGTTTCAGTACAAGGGTGAGAGTCAAACTTTGAACTAAGTACTAATGTCAGTAGACCCTACCTATTAGGCTACTCACTACTAAATTGAAATACATAAACATTGCTACTTGAACTTATAGTACTAGTGGTAATGATGTGGTGACCAATTTAAATTTTAATTAATAAATTCAATTTAGTACTGAGTATCTGAATATTTTGTCTTCTTCTAATATAGAAGAGGAAAAAAGATTCATAATAGCCTATAGGTTCATATAATTTCTGTACTGGGAAAAGCTGTACTGGGTATACCTGGGACTGTCACACAGCCATTGAGTCAGTGTCACTGTCACCCACAGCCTAGTGACGGTCATCAGTCACAGTCGTGACACTGACAGTCAGTTTGACAGTCACGGTGTTATGAGTTCATTTATCATTATGATTACGATTAGTTGAACTAGGGCGACAAAATCAAAATCATAAACTATACCCACAATAGCTTGCGTGTAACAACGGATCGCATCGTTGTATCTTCTCGAAGCGAAAAATTTATTGCCTTGCTCTTTGTATTCATTTCCAGACATCGCATTAGACGACATCGTCCACAGCTATGAAAATAATATGAACGAAAACAAGTAAGCGTATTATCGCTCAAACGTTATGGTAAGCTGCAAGAGGTGTCGCATTTTATGGGGCTTCGGAAAGAGTGCAAAAGAAATGCGTCATTCTCTGAAATGTTTTACATGCCTTAATGAATAGGTTAATTCATGTTTGGGACTTCAAGAAATATTCTCTATACTGTTCAAGTCTATTATTGTTGTTTTCATACAATTTGTAACCCGAAATGTAATTCCTTGAGCAGAACGCACTGTATGATCTGATAAACATAATTATAATTTATGTTGGCTATACTAAAGAGTTAAACTTGATTGGTCAAAACAAATCAGGGAGCAAAAAAAAAAAAAAAAAAAAAAAAAAAAATCTATACCGCTTCATCTTCAGATTGATAAGTCTGTCAATTTCTAAATGGCACACCTTATAATAATGGCGTAAGTATAAATAATCGGTTCACATCGGATATTTTGACATATTGGCCTTATAATTATAAATGTCGATCTCTTTCTGCAACTGATTCAACTTACTAGTACTTGTAAGGGGGTCTAGGCTTCAGTAGTATCCTCTATAGATATATAATATTATATATATATCTTCATAAAGGATCATATAGGCTACATATTCGTGGAGAAAAAAATCAAGTGCATTTTTTTTTTCTTTTACATCTTCCCAAGTATACACATGCATAATCAAAGATACTCATATGGTACTAAATGGAGTGTCTGATATAATTATGCATCTCAATAAATTTTTTTCTGCATTGTGATTTGTGTCTATTGTGCATATTTAAACAATTAATACACAGTTTAATGTTCCTTGTGTTTAATATTTATGTCTGTCATCCATATAACAATATGTATGCATGGCGCAAATCACGATCATTTCAACAACGGATCCCGTTCAAAATCAGCTGAGAGCCGCGGTCATACTATAAGATATTCACGGCAATCTTAAATTCACCACCGCACAAACTGATACAAATAAACACGACGTAGTTGCCAAGGAAAATGATAAAATCAATACAACGACCTCCTCGCATATTTGAACCGTGCATGTTCACAGCATGATTCAATAATTGTGGCTGGGAAACGGTATGCGCACAGCTGTGTACAGGTGTGTACGCAACAACAATTATTAATTTATGTAACTATCCCACCCTCTCGGTCTATGTGTGTCAATACATTCACCTGCCCAACCACGCCCTCGCATCGAAAATCGCGGTTCACAAGGAATCCACCATCTAGGGATTTCAACGAAAAAAGGAATGGCCTGTCTATAAGCTGACAAGGTAAGTGTCGAAACCAAAACTATATATGGCGTCGGCATAGCGGACCCAGACGTCGGTGATGCATTATAGCTATAGTATATCATAGATATAAATGTATAAGGCAAGGAGTGGCACGGGGCGTGTCTGCTATTTGCTCCTTGACTTCCTGCGTGGGATTCTACTGAATTCCATGTTTGCAACAGAATAGTTACAATATACAATGAAATGCGCGCAATCTCCATTGACAAATTGTCGCTCATGCAGTTGATTGTTGTGCGTGCATCTCATTGACAAAGATCTGCGCTTCGTGTCGGATTATGTTGCATTATGTCGTTTCGCTGGCTCCATCTTGAATGAAATGACGCAAAACGTCAAAGACGCAGAGAAATGATTAAGGATTCGTGTTTCCTGGGCACGCGCGCAAGACGCCAACAAACAATAATATAATAAGCTGGGCCAATTTTTCACGAAGTAGGCCTACATAATTATACTAAGTATGTCTTCGTGCATTGGGCTATTTCTCGTCTGTAACGATGTTGTGCTTTGCGCTTACTGAGCGCCTTTACAGTGTGCGTGTGTTGGCTACTGTTGGCACTGATGCACGTAACTCACAAGTCACAACATATGTATACATAAATTCTGTGAAATCCACTGTTAATAAACATAACATAAACATAAATAACAACATGAATTGAACAATACACCTATGTGCATTTTAAACCAAAACTGCTGTGCTGCTTTCCCTGGATAGATTATGCACGATTCCGTACTTTTCGAATTTCCAGCTGGTGCTTTCGTTAATGTGATTGTTCTTTTTTTTTTTTTTTTTTTTTTTTTTTTTTTCTTCTTTTTTTGTTGCAATATGAAACAGTGCATGATGACATAACTGCCTCTGCGTTGGATCCAGATGGCTGTGACGGTGCACGAAATCTCCTTTCGGGGATTGGCAGGGACCATCTTCATCCTGTTGGCCATGTCCGTCATCCTCTTCGTCATCGGTTTCTCCACAACTGGTTGGAGCATCGACAACGACAACCACGAAGGCTTGTGGGAGAGATGCGTCTGCGGGAAAAGCATGCCCGATGATGGTCAGTGCACGTTTATATGCGTTCACCTCGATGTCCACAAAATTTGTGGACATCGGGGTGAACACATATAAACTCAATGATATTTAATATCATTGAGTTCTTAAGCGAAACGCAAATATCAACTCAATTCACGGCGTGTCTTTTTAATGTCTTTTAATGCCAATGCGTTTGTATGCAGTGTGGTTTGAGGCGTCGCGAGCCTTGGTCACTCTGGGTCTGTTTGGTCTGTGCTGCTCGTTCGTCCTGATCTCAATCTACATGTGCATTCACTCGGTCAGCAAGAACTCCACACTGACCGCACTGGTCATCGTGTCCTTCCTTTCGGGTCAGTCAAACGGCACAAAGAAGATCCCAAATTTCACGATTTTTTAACGTCACAATTATTGGTGACATTTTACCTTGCAGTGATCGTAATGGCGGTAGGATTTGCCATATACGGCATGAATCGCAGTGGCCTAGCGTGGTCATTCGCTTTCACGGTCATCGCCGGCATCCTCACCCTATTCGCATCAATCCTCAGCTTCGTCCAGATGAGGAAATCCGTGGTGTGATGATAGGTCAACTGGAGTGCGATGTCATGAGATGACATCGACACAGTGCAATTAAGGCGCATGAGAAGAAAATAATTAATTTATTTTGTAACGTAAAATGATATTATTTGCATGCAAAGAATTGAATATTTTTTATGATTCTTTTTTTTTTTTCACGATGGTCTGTGATTAAAATATTGATAAGTTGTGAGTCGGTGTTCTAATGCATTCATGCATGCATGTAATTGCGGAGGTATTGGTCACCTCATCTGCATAACGTTTAGCTAAACCTATAGATCATTACTAGTCGGTGGCGCATCTAATTATGTCAGTTGAAGTTTTTGATTTGTTGGTATATATACGTCTATAGTTCCACGAGATGTAACCAAGTCTGAAATCTTTGCACCTCTTCCTAAGATACGCGCGGATTAAGTAGAAAATTCAGTATGCAGTACGGTACAAACATACAGTGCTAATGCATGAGTTATGATATCATACACATAACTACAACAACAAATAATATATATAATTAAAAATAAATAAGATAGAGACACGCTTGGAATATTTTGAAATAAAACGCCCAGCCCATATCAAGATACAGTCAAGGTCCATGATTGTAAGTCCTTTGCTAATGAGAGTGATGGTTCCGATAACCCACAGCGAGAGATGGCATGCATATAGGAATGATATTGATAAGAACAAATAATAAATAGACACTTGGAAGTTGATATAGATATATGTTACATAATCCGCGTGCCTCAATACTTGGTGCTTTATTCCGCTTCGTCTTCAGCAGCTTCGGCGTCGTCGAAGTAGTTTTCAACAAAATGCAGTTCATCCGTTGGAACAAAAGTGAGAAAATCGAGGAAACAGAGGGAGCTGATGTCTCTCACGCACATGGTGACGCTGTGGTGATCACTGGTTAGGCTCGGTAAGCAGTTGCCGTGTGCTCTGGAGAAATATTCTCCCGTGTACGAAAAGGGAGAGTCCGTCGAAATTGAAAAGACCACCCCGGCGTCCAGGAGCGGGGCGTCCTCTCCCAGTTTGATGACGCGGGTATGGGCATGGCTGGTGACCTCCAGCTTCCTCTCGCCGCCGTGTTGCACGTGAATTGTACCTTTGATGGCTCCGAGGAGACCAATCTCCTGAAGTTTGACACTGTGATGACATTGAAATGACATTGACCACTTGGTTCTTTGGGGCATACTTTGGTAGAGTGACGCGTAGGAAGACCCGTGCTTGACGAATCCGCTTGGATACTGGATACCTGCTCTTCCCGAAACAAAACTGCGCATGGTTGTAGGGAATTGCAGACATTCGGATTGAGCGTCTTTGCCCGAAGTTCTGCGTCCGAAATACCGAAAAATTGCATTCTCTTCTTCTGTACTGAGCAATCCCGACTTGACGACGTTCGTGAATTGTTCTATCTCAAGAACGGGCAAGTGAATGAGGTACAACGCCCTACCGAGGAGCTCTCGTTTATTCTTCGGGGTTTCCGCCAACTGATTCTCATTACATTTCCGCTTCGCCCAATGATCACACGCGCTGAAGATGTCGCTTTCCGGCATGCTTAAGCGGGGCATTTCGAGAATACGACAAAGCGATTCTCGGTTCATGTCGTAGAAAGACTCAGCGTGCAGCGCTACTTGAGTTTCTCGCTGCACGAGAGCTGAGCACTGGACCAGCAATTCGGGGCAGTCCTCTTCCACGAGGAATGCATTGTCCAGGTATGAACACACGTTAACAGCCGTCAGATTGGCCTCCAGGTAGCTTAAGCTCTTCTTAACCAAACCTCCGACGAGGTACTTCTTAGCCGCGTACAGAATTCCAAAGGCGTTGTCTTCACTGAAATCGACTTCTTCGGTGTAGATATACCTGATGAATACAAAACGTAACGAGCATATCTACGAATGACAAACCGAATCGCTCCTTACTTCAAGAGAGCGTGGAAACACTCTGAGGAGATGTCCGTCACTTTGATGCAATCGTCGTTCTCCGCCAAAGGTCCCGTCAACATGGCCATGAACACGGAGCTGCGAGACATGAGCATGAACCTGTGTGCCGACACTCGGATCATTTCAGCCGTCGCTGGAGGCACCAGCTGAAAGTGCACGTCACACTGGCACTGTGTGTCAAGCATGAAACGATTGCTTTCCACAATCGACCAATCTGAGTCTCCGTACAACGCCATGGCCCTGCAGTATATTCTGCAAAATAAGCAATTATGAAATGCTGTGTGGATCCCTTCAATTCACTTGGCATGCCTGAACTGACGCTATATCAAACAGAACAGCATTTTGTAACTAGCTGTGTGTATATAACGTGTAATGGTACAAGGTAAATATGTGATATCAAATTTAAGTGCAAGGCACGTTGATCGAATCAGTGCTATGATTAAATAGGATTTATCGGAGGAAATATAAGCGTTCATCAGTATGCGTATATACTATGTATACAATGTGCGCACACGGGGTGAAAACTAAAAGTGAAATTAAATAAAGTTGTTTAGATAAGTAATCTTTACAAAGGTGTTGAGTTCAATAACTCTGGAGCTCACGGTCACGGTGCCATGTATCTGTACACTTTTAATTATTACAATTGCAATATACGTACATCATTCCTGTCAGTCTATGCCACGCACATCACAAACAACTAAAACCATGCCTTACACCTGTCCCGACATCGCCGCATTTACCAGATATCACGTGTCGTAAATCGTCAACCTAATTAATGGCTGCTTTATTTGATCTCACGATTAGGCTCAGGTGAAGGTATACGTCATTTGACATTTCATGCTAAATAAGGATTATAGGGCATACAATCCTACATAAATGCAGGGCATAGAACTCAGATGGGCAGCGATGAAAATATTATTGTGCGATGATGTATACACATACAATCTATACCTGTAGCGAACATTACGTAACATTTATTTAGAGAAATGTTGGATGCATTGATTTAGTCCTCACGCTCTGGAAGAATTCATCCTTATAAATTACATAATAAATCACCTGAATTAGTCAGACACGTACTACATCACAATACATGAACAATGCTTACCTCAGCTCTTCGATTCTCCAATGCCTTTAACTGCGATGCAACTCCCGTCGCATTTCCACAAAGAAACTGCGCAATGCCACGTGCTCCAGTGTTTGTAAACAAACCCACGTGTTCGATCGAGGTGATTTCACCAACGCAATTAGATACGAATAACCATTGCACAACAAAGAAACTCCTCGACGCAACCACGAAAGGGAGAGCGGAGTCAAGTGATGAAAGTAGAGGAAAAAATATATCAAAATCAGCATCGATTGATTAATTTATTGACGATTGAGAGAGATTAAAATGCGTAGTTGGCTGCTGTCGCTTCTGCATACGCGATAACCAGCAGATTCAGTGCTGTTGTGCGTACACATAGTGTTCATATAGTACGTGTTATTTACACCAATTAATTACACTAGCAGTTCTATAACATAAATAGTTACGTAAAAGCTGTTCAGATTAGGAATGACATATTTTGCGTGTACATTTATATCAATCATGCATTGTCAATATTGCATGTAAGTTGGCACACTGCCAATTGAGTACGTAGGGTCAATATGTTGCGAATACAGCTACGATTCTACATAATTATACAGGAAGTGAAGTAACCATGGTCTGCTATTTGTTAACCAAAAGTCGTGCAAGCCGACGAGACATGGCTGACACACAGATCACCATTGAGGGGCGCACTAATGAACCTCAGCGAGCTGATAATTAATCCGCTAATTACAGAAAAGGATCAAACGTGGTGCGTAATTAAACCAAAAATGGAAATAAATGAATACACGAGGCGTGTTCGATCTGAATCGTTGCTGTGATTTTGATGCAGGATTCGATGAGCTAATCTGGGTGCCCACACACGAGACAGAATGCCGGCTGAATATTCTCATATACAGACCTGAGATAACCGCTGACTAATAGGCCACCCATTCACATGGGCAATGCAGGCCTGCTGGGCACTCATTACACCAGTATTCCGTATCTTTGTGATTCATAAAGTAACTAAAATAAATCTCCAAATCTTGATACACTGTAATTACATTAAAGTTTGAATTTTCGGCATTACTAAACAGTGTTGATGCGTTTAAGAATTTCGGATAATTTA
Organism: Capitella teleta; assembly: GCA_000328365.1. Taxonomy (NCBI): domain Eukaryota; kingdom Metazoa; phylum Annelida; class Polychaeta; family Capitellidae; genus Capitella; species Capitella teleta. The sequence continues at coordinate 153,870 of KB297448.1, forward strand.
GGTAATAATTAACAGGAATGAAAATGAACATAGCATAAAAATCCGATCGATTTATTAAATTTGGTGTGAATAGAATACCATTGTATAAAAATATATGCCATCACATTGCAACCTGGCAAGAACTTTCACGTCGCATCACTCACACTCTCTCACACAATATAAAACAATGCTGAAGATAATATCGAAGATATTGAATGGTTCAGCCAATGAAAATAATTTCATAAATTCTCAACAAGTGGTTAAAATAATGAATCAAGCCATGACAAAATGGCGTAATAATTAAACATAAAACAAGGCATTCAAGTGAAAATTGAACAAGTTCACATTTTTTGTTTAAAAGTTTAAAACGATAAAGTTAAAAATACCTTATAATCTCCACACACGAAAAAAAAAAAAAAAAAAAAAAAATACTATAAAACCAAGATTACGGTAATTGAATATATTCTCAGTTATAAGCTCGCAAACAAGCAGTTAGCAACAAGAGAAAGCAACAACGAGAAAATAAAATTAAGCACTGCACCTGTCTGTGCAAACCAAGAAGAGGAAAAATATATAGATAAACCCTGTAATGATTACTTTGTTTCACTGCTCAGGATTTCAGCTGCCAGCGCTCGTTGAATGAAGCAGAATATCGTGTTTTAAGTTGATCAGCTGTCTTGCGAGGAAGGACTCTCTCACTGCCAGACCTGTGGATTCGAAACGAAACATTTTAATTCTTTAAAAATTGAAGAACGCCGTTTCCAGTCGACGGTTCTCATTGTGATCGACCTCTCCTCCTGAAGGTCAAAGGTCGCATCAGCTGAGTCCGTCTGGATCAGGTGCAAGAAAGCGTAGAGAACGACCCCTTGAGTTTCTCTTAATGAATCATGCTCAAGGTCGAAATTCACATTTGGAGGAGGCGAATCGCAGACTGAGGTGAAGTGCTCACAATTACACAGTCACCAGTGTTTCCAATGAACCCTATTTATCACGGCTGATCGACTCATGACGACACCATATGGGCAGCTACGTTTGGGCTGACGTCACCACACCCCACAACTCGCAAGACAAGAAATAACATAATATTCGTGTAAAAAAAAAAAAAAAAAAAAAAAAATACAGAGTGAGCCAAAAGTAGTCTGTCAACTCAATGTTAAAAATAAAAAAATCTAAGATGCTAAAATTTACATAACTACCTAGTATAGATTGACTATGTTATTCTGCGCTTATTTATGCGGAGAAATTAAGTAAAAAGTCAAATTTGAATGAGGGAGGAACATTTAAATAAGAGTGGTGAGTGATCATGAGGAGAGCTAAATCAGATGAGCCCCTGAACGAGTATTAAGGAATATTATCTCATATACATGTATGTGTGGAGCTTCAATAAAAACCCTCTGTTTTGTTTTGATTTTGAGAGATAAACATTAGCGCTACTGTCACAACAATAAAATTCTCAAACGAAACAATAATACGAGAGCGTTGCCGTAATTATGCGCTCAATGAAGCTTATCCATGGTCCGGGGCCCTGTTTGCTGTCAAAAGCGGAAATATCGCGGAATGATGAGTGCACTCTATTAATTAAAATAAATCACCATAAACGTTGATGAAATTGGAATAGAAATGATAGAAATAGCAGCATGACATGTTAGACTAACCATACGAAGTATTTATTTCTCTTATCTTTGTGTGATTTTTACTCTGCGATCTGTTTTGTAACACTTTTTCAGAAATGCGTAGCACCATTGGAAAGCATTGAGATCTTTAACGCATGATCTCAAAGGCGAACCTAGTGTTTAGTGGCAAAACAGTCAGACAATGAATAGGATCATAAAAACGGCCAACCACGTGCGCATACGAATCATTTTCATCCCACGACGTCCAACGTGTATGACACTAAGTAAGCAGACAAAGGGATGACCTTGAGGCCGGCGCATAATGACCGAAGGCTTTCACAGCCGGTTTTTGCTCATCAAGGCAAAAGGCAATTATTCCGCTCAGTGAGTTGCCTGCCATCACGTGTGCCTTCGATGCACCACACTTTACCAAACCGTAACTCGGCAAAACTTTTTTTCTCCGTCAATGTCGACGATCACGAAATGCGTCGCTGGGGAGAGAGAGAGGGGATGGCACTGGAACAACGACCGTGTGCCTCCTTCCACTGCGCATCCCTCTGCCCAGATACGTGCAGAGGCAGACACAGATACAGCTGATCTACAGGTCAGCATCTTCGGAAGGGAGATGCTTCAAAAGCGAGTATTTGAGGTCAACGCGGTTTCGCTTCCGTGTTGGGTGCAAAAGGGAATGCTATCAGCGTAGACTTCACCTGCTTCCCCTTCGTAACCAACAATATTGCTGTTATAAATGCACTTAACTACCATACAACGCTGGGATGCAGATGCCAGTTCATCTTCATGTAATCATTTCCTTATCATTTCCTTATCACGTGCAAACGGGGCACCGGTGCTTTGTGCAAGCAATAAAAGACCTCAACACAATAAGAGAAGGAGGATGTCATGTGACCACCTGTGAACTTCGTGTCTTTCCTTGTGTGCGTATTTTTTTTTTTTTTTTTTATTTATATATATATATATATATATATTTTTTTTTTTTTTTTTTTTTTTTTTTTTGTGTGTGTGACCACAGTCACACCAAAGCTGTGTCGATATGCAGATAAACGGAATTGAGATTCACAATTTCCACAAATGCAGAATTATTGAAACAATATCAATGCGAAGCTCATAAATCTAGTGAATTGAACTTTAGTGACAAACAACTCATTTGCTCATAAAATGTCCTCATATAAGGAATCGAGTTCGATCAAACAAATTTGTAAACGCGCTCAAGTAAAAGTTCACTTTTATTTTCTAGATCCCCCGAAGGGAGCATTCGTTTACATATCAGCCTGAGAAATCACATATTTTTCCCGTTGATTTATGAGTCATTGATTAGTAGTTGTATTTCTGACATTCTACGTTAATAATACCTTTAAGTCAGTTAACTTAGTTTAAAAGCTATTTTTCTCATGCTTTCCGCGCGTTCATCCACTTACACGTAACAATGCACGGTCCCTGGTGTGCCGAACGTTGTCATCAGAGCAGCTTTTGTATATCACAATCTGGTTAAATCGCCTAAGCCTCCAAATAAGGCTTAGTGACGATTAGGATTTAGAATGGTACTTTGACAATCGGTAAATACCAATTTAAGTGACTCTGCTGTGTGTACATGAGGGTTTTCAGGCAGAGAAATTCGAACCCGGCGCGTTGCCTAACCGGGAATCGAACCCACATCCCTATGCACTCGCATGTTTAAGGTACGTTGCATGTTTATTCTTCTTCTCTGTCCCTGACCTCTATTTATTTTTAATTCTACTTTATTTCACATGCAATGCAGTAAATAATTGAATATTGCGATGCTTAGTAACATTTCCTAACGACAAAGGCACACTGGCTCGACAAAATACCGAATCGAGAGTAAATGCATACAGCTGGAAGCAACAGCGCAGATCGCTACTGCATTAAAGAGGGCCTCAGCGCTCTGCAAAGAAACCGAGCTGAGCCGATGGAATTAACCCACGGGGCTCAAAATAACAGGCATCAGCTGAAGGAGTCTGCCACCAACGACCGACTCATCATTCCTCGATGCGGGAAAATAAATCCCTCCCCGCATGAAGTGCAAGTTAGCAGCAATGTGGAGCTAACCGCATGCCGTACGTCCCTTTGATGTGTGCCTCTTGAAGGAGGAGCCTCTAGAAGGAGCCCGAATCGTCTTCTTGCGACAAAGTCGCAATCGCCTCAAATATGTCAACAGCCACCTCCTTGCCAGAAATGGCAGCATTGTGAAATTCTATCTTACCCGGTATATACTATATACACAGATGCATTTCCGAATCAAATAATCACAAATTTCTTAACTGGACATAAACATTACTTCATTCCACCTTCTTTTATATTTTGTCTTCATTGTAAGTCTATTTGTCTCATTTATTTCTTAAGAATACATGCGTAATCGGAAGCTATATACGACCCTAAATAAATATTTTCAAACTTCAAACGAACAGATCAGCATGCATGATGCACCCACCTTGACGGTACTGTCGACTGCGCCGGAGAAGAGGCGGCCCCTTGATACGGCCAAGCAGGCGACGCTGCCCTCGTGGCGAACCAGGGTCTGCGTACAGATCATGTTGTCCATGCTCCACACCTATAAGGCCAAGAGAATCACATCAGTGGTTATCATTCAACAATTTAGGGAGACGTGAAATATAAATTAATTAATAATTCTAAGCACGATGGGCAGAAGCAAAATGACAACTTTATGATCATGATTGGGATAAAAGTTTATTAACCTTATATAATAATTAAGCCTGGAATTTCTGCACTAATGAAGATTATAAGATATCTCTCTGCAAGGGTAGATCAAACGAGGCTTTACTAGGAAAGTGTCAGAATACGGTCGCATGGCTCACTGGCCAAGTCTGCTAACGTCTACCGACACATTTGCCATTAACAGGCACTTGAGCAGCGAATGTTCAAAAACGCCTTCCTTCGAATGACGCCGAAGAAGTTACCACAATTTTTAAGATGGAAGCGTTTTTGCATTTGAAGCGAGCTGAGATGAAACGGAGGAACTCTGCTCAGATCTTGGCGGAAGATGCGATGAATTTCTTAGTAGAAAGACAAAAAGAAATTTCTGAAACAGTGCAATCGCAAAGTTGTATTTCGAATGGAAGCATCACGATATTTGGCTCTTTTGTATCGTTGGCCACCATTGTTATCAAAGTCGACATGGACCCGAAGACAAACCCTCACTATGAAGAGCAGAAGCAGAATGCAATGGCGCAAAGACTGATCAGTTAATCACTTGAGTCGGGTGGTATTCGGGCGATTTGTGGGACCATTGACGACGATGGCAGTGCGATTGAAGTGCGATCCAGCACTCAGTACAATCACTCAGCAGATCCATCATTCCGTGTGAGTATACGCCTCGTGATGAGCTGAGTATCGTGACCGGTAAACTAAACTACACGCAACACCATAATCAGGCAATCAGAATATTAGGGTTTTCCTTGTAATATAATTAAACACTGTCGTTTTTTGAGTCGGCATGGCGAATACAAGTTATGCAACAATGCACTAATTTTCACAGAGCATTACGTGACTACTCATTCATTTGGGGTAAGTAATACTGTATAACACTACACGTAGAAAAGGTCAGCGAAGAATAAGATTTAATAATTCGACAGAAACAGCTCCTTGGGCCAAATGGGATGATTGAACTCTGCAAACTGAAGCCACACCGCCCCAGGACGAAATTGAACGACATCCTCCTGTGCAGGGCGATAATTGCGCTGGACGCCAATTAAGGTGCAGAAGCGAGAGATTAGCACCCGACGCCCGCAGCAATGCGATCTTAATTGGCGGCGACGAAGAGAGCCTCAAAACGGCCGCCGCCGAATGCTCGCATGCCACGAAGGCCAAACACTTTGCTTGGGTCGAGTTGGGTTTCCAAGATAACAAGTGGCGGGAGCGTCAGCGCAGGATGATCGGAGGTGTATATGAGGAGTGGAGGCGCCCGCGTGAGGCACACACGACTCGATCGGAGGTAGCAGCAACGTCATGGCGTCATCGCGGATTTCGGCATGCACTCTACTCAGCGTGTGCATTGTGCTCGTCTGCTGCTACTGTGGTGAGTGTAAAACATTTTCCGGATTTGAGCGAGGAATTTTAATTATTGCGTAAGGAGTGATTAAGTAATTAAGTAATACAGTGTAGACACTATTAGTTGTGTGTGTGTGTGTGTTTTTGTTTTTGTTTTTTGTTTTTTTTACCGTGGAAGCATGAACAAAAGGATAACAATGAATGATCATAATAAAGTTTCGAGCCTATTTTAATCTATTTGGGCTAATTTTTATTTTTACTTAATAATTTTTGGTGAGCATCTAATTTTACTTCTTCAAGGCCTTCTTCAATCATGCCCTCTAAAGCGCTGTATTCCATGCAATGATCTTTGGGAGGATTCACTTGTTCTTTTAGCCTGCGTGGCTCAGAGACACCTGTCGGCGGACACCCTAAACGGGGCCATCCTCCGGGTTCAGCCGCGTTCAATTTCGTTAATGCGTCTTTCGCAGGTGGACGAAATGGGCTGTAAACTACACTTATTATGTCATAAGTTACGTACCCCATCGAAATGAGAAACTTGTGTAGAATGATAGATGCAGTTTCCTCCTTTCGCGCCTACAATTTAAATGTGCGGTCTGCAAGTAACGGATGAAAGCCTTTTTTCTTTCATAGATATGGAGACTATAGTTTGGCATATAAAACCAGTCAGGACATCGCTCTTGTAGAGTGTCTATCTCGTATCTAAATTCTTGGTTGCCAATTAATGAAGAAACTTGAAAACCAGATCGACTCACAACTCTTTGAAACATTATCTCTTGGTTATTTTATCAGACGAAGCACCAAAAATAATCCAATTTAGTTAATTTACTCATAAAATGTTCATTAACTATTAAAAATAATGCATCGCATCGTTTACTCGAAGCGGCAGATCACGAGAGAAAAAATAATAAAATGGAATAAAAAGCAAATGACAATGAGTAGATTTACCATTTGGATTTGGATTCGGCGCACACAAAAAAATCCACAAAATCATTATGAACAAATAATTAATATTTTAAGTTTAATTAATAAAAATGGGCCTGGTTTCGTATTTTCCACCACATTTTTAAACACATCATGATCACAATTTTACCGTTTACAGCAGCTGTACATGTATATGGAATGCTCGTACTCCGTTTACAGCAGTGATTTTCAGGAAGCGCCCAACAAACTTTGAACCTCACTGAATTATTAAGGCGGTTTAATCCAAATCTCCTGGTTTCTGTTAAACAGCTAAAAGGATTAGAGGCAATCACAAAGAGAGACAAAGCTTTGTGGGCGCCACCAATCCTTTGATCCACCCTTAGTGAGAATATTCAAAAGGACAATAGAATCCTAAACGCTAGGATTTTGGTGATGCTAAAAAGGCTCTGTATATAGTGTTCTGGTGATTGCCATAGCAACATTCACTCGTCTGTTTGAAACAAAGACCGAAGACAAAAGCTTTCATGGCGGAACTCAGCACGGATTGCATGTCCCATTAATAAGATATTGGTTTACTTTGTTTCCAAATGAAACATAGCATATTTCGCTGAATCTCATTTCTTTCCTAGTAGCTCATATCAGACCTCAATCCGCATGGTGTAGCCTGTGTTGGCCTGCTTCTAACCAAACGCCAACACTCTTCCATTTCAACTTCTTTTTGGTTCATTTGATTAGAATAACTTGGCATTCGAAGGAACAAAGTGTGTCTAATTGTTGTTTTAATACATAAATTATGCATGATTATTGTATGAATTTTATATATTTTATATATATTATTTATATATTTTATATTATATTATATAATTATTATTATATTATATTATTATTATTTAATTATTAATTATGCATGATTATTGTATGAATTTTATCCGCGTAATTTTGTCTCTTCCGTGGCCTTTAACACGCCGCCGTCGTTACTCGTTACCATGGTAACCATATTTCTGGTGAAAGGGGTTCTGTCGATTTCAAACGCAAGTTTCTTCTTTTGAGTCATTTTGCCCGATATCAAAATAGTTGAACAGTAAATCTAAAACCCGGATCGTTTGTTGTAGCCCCTGCAACTGTCAACCAGAAGCCGCATGTATGCTGTTATCTTTGAGGGATTATTTGCAAGAAAATTCTAAACCACGGGCTAAAATAAAATTAGTGAGAACTCGTCATGGGCCTGACACCCTATGGCTGATCCATGGGCGATCGGGATCTGTCATAGAGTAGCTAGGCCAGGCTGCTCCAACCCCTCTAGCATCATGACATGTATAAATACAGGTGTCACTTTCTACTAAGAACTCATGCGCAACTTGAAAAATTACGGTCTGAGACTAGGCAGTAACACAGCGACCAGCTCCGCTATGCAGTTGACGAGTACTGCGGAATTACCCATTAAATAATCAGATATAGAGTTATAGACCCCCGACTGATTGCTTATGTTCTTCCAATGTCACTTAAACCGAAACCGAAACTTCCAAATTTCGTCTGCCGCCGCTGGAATAAAAAGGCGCGAAAACGAAGAGCAAGTAACCGCGCATTGAAAGACCGCCGTTATTCAACAAGTAATAGAGTATGCGGTGTCTCTAGTGTGCGGAACATGAGCGAGGGCGTGACTTCTAACTACTCAGCGAGTGCTTACATTTCGCGTTTGACGACATTCCATAACTTTCAATTCATCAGTGTGCGCATTGATGTAAAGGGTAAACCTTGACCGATTTGAATGACGATGGCTCATGCTTGGAAATCACCCGAAATGCGAGAGTTCGGGAAGGAGGGCAATACACAAGTGAGGACAGGATGCAGGCGCCAATTCGAGGCAGCGCTGATTCAGCCAAGAGGCCAAATAAACGATGTTGATACTTTGTATTTCTTTGCAGCGCTGACAACGGCGGCATCTCTTCGCCCTTCTTCATACCGGCAATGGCAGCGGGCCCTGCGCAACTATGAAGGTCAGTGTATGCCGCACAATATATCATCACAGGTATATCATTTTATTCGCGAAAAGAACTTTCGCATTTTAACGGCGATGAACAATGGAACAGAACGAACAAAAACTAAGAAAAGAAAATGGTACATGTACATGGTGACATTGAATCACAGTGGTTTACCCGTTGGAACAAATAAACAAATTAAAAAAAATTAGAAAAAAAAAATACCTTCGTAAGAAAAATTCATAGAGCTGTATGATAGTATTCGCTCATAAAGCAGGTCAATAATGGCCGAAACACTAGAAAAATCTTCATCGGTTAAATTAATATCACATGCTTTCAAAATGTTGTCTTTCATCTCTGATTTTCTGAGATCATTGGAATTGATAAAATTACGACACTTACTAGTACTTTGATAATCAAACTCGTCTATTATCTGTGGCTATATTACTAGTACTATTGCGGCAAGTGTTTGCTACATACGAAACAACAAGATTCCTGTTTGATTCATACACTCAAAAGAAATGTACAAATCAACTATTCAATCGAGCAAAAACATTCGGCCTTGACATTAAGAATGGAATAAATTTTGAGCTCGTCAATGGTGAAATATTGAGTACCATTTTACAGCACTTTTTTTTCCAAATTGAATTTAAATATTGCTAAACGGAGCCCCCTCTGATAAGACAAGATTATGATGGTAATCCTTATAACAAGTTTCACCAGGCAGATAAACACCTGCTTCAGGTGGTCAGGGTCACGAAAGAAACGAAAATTGCGCAAAAACAAAAACTGTGCGCTTGCTGCTCCGCCTTCGGAATATGTAAATTGAGACGATATAGTATCATTTATATGCTAACTAATAATTATTTAGATTCTTCACAAATCACGTGGATTTATGCCACTGTACATTAATGTTGTTACCACGGCAACCAGAGTCCAGAGGCATGTTCTACGCGATATTGAATGAAAGATCTTAGCTGTGAGTGACTTTCGCACAAAATCAAAAAAGAAATTGATATTCCGCTTAGAAGATGAATGCAATTGCATAATGCCATTTTAAAAAAAGACTAAAAAGTGAAAGATAATCTGGAGAAATGCCCCACCGTATAATCTGAGGCTGCACGGACATGATTGCAAGCACCCTCAACTTCTCGTGTAAATGCTGAATGGCGAGCTGTTTATTACATAACAGTAATAATTATTATACATAATAGATACCAGGAATTAAAATTGGCCATAATGGGATGGAAGAAGGGGCCAATCATGCAACCGTTGATTCAGAATACTCAGTTGAAGCATAAGGTCACGACATGGACTTACTGACCGGCATGTAACTCAGAAAAATGGCTGGACATTCGGCAAATGCAGCATTAGGAAAGAAACGCTGTTTAATTGGGCTAATTCAAGCGAGGAATTAGGTAGAAATAATCGGTCATTGTCACGATTGCATTTTCCATTTCACAATTTCACAATGCCATAAAACAGGATATGCCCTTGGTACCTCTTGATTTCTTCATCTTGTCTTACTGAAGATGTGAATAAGCATTTCTTTTATTCTAATCTTAATTCTATTCAGCAGTGCCTATATTCCGAACCGGTGCGATACCCCACTTCGAACCAGAAGACCCAAATGACGACATCGAAACAGCACAGCTCGTCAAATTCTTGGAATATGTCGGATAAATTGACAGAAATGATAATAAAACGATTCCTATTTGTTAGTATACACACAGCCATCTAATGTTCTAAACTTTTTCTCGTCCTAGCATACCCTCCTGATTAGTGAATTTCTTTCAAGTTTTTTCGTGTATTTTTTTTTTTTCCTTTTTTTCTTTTAGAGACAGACACCACGTTGATTTGAGGTGAGGATGGAGGTCTGATTGAGGCATCGCCTGACGACCTCCTCCTCCGTTCGCGTGTAACAAGACCTCAATTGAAACTTGAGTGTCGGGTCGCAGGGTCGTGGATTAAGCGCAGAGAGATGACGCAGGTGCTATTGATCTGTGGGGATTTGCAGGATTGCGCTGGAACTGGAAGACGGAGAAATCGGGGCAGAGAACTGAACATTCAGAGCAATTAGTGATGGCCGAAGCTTCCGCTGCTTCAGGGGAGTATCGCATCACTATGGTTAATTTCATTAACTTATTGGCTTAAAAGAAGGCAGTGCGTTGTCGCACGTGACAAAACCTGACCAATTACACGTTGAGCTGCTCTTGACTGGTCAACTACCTGAAGGGGTGTTAATTGGTTAATCCTACTAGCCTATATAACTATCAAAGATATTACTGAATCACTAATAGCAATATTCAAAAGAGTAAAACTCCATTAATTAAAATTGGTAAATTTTGGTTGAATTACTTCTGCACACAGTGCAATTGTCAGGGTGAATTGGATTTCTGGATTTCTTGGGAGTGAAAGCTTGCGTACTTAAGCCAAGGGCTTCAATAAATATCTACAATTGGCTTCAGATGTTCGGGAAATTTCGCAATTCACCAATCACTAGATGTAGTAATCAATGCAGGCCATGACACCTGACAGGGGTCAATTTCTTCTGGAGTTCCCGTTACATTGCAAATTACACCCCCATAGGGAAGAGTGAGCTGTGAAATTATTTTACGGTCACTTTTTGGGAACATAATGTGAATGATGGAAAGGGGCTATAAGGCCTAAGAGCCGTGCATGATGAAGAGTTACGCAGATGCCCATAATGTCATCTGAAAGTGTGGTTCAATGTGAGGTCTTCCTTCACTACATTTGTACTGACCTTGAGGCACCAAATAAAGAAAGGGCCTCCCAAATATATAATTAATGATGAATGAAGAAGAAACTCACCCTTAGAGATCGATCATAGGAAGCGCTGAAGACCTTAATTCCAGAGGAGGTGTTGAGCACAGCCAGAGCGTACACAGTGCCTGAGTGGCCGTCCAGGTGAGTCACTTGCTCAAAGCTGCTCAGTTCCCACACCTGGCAAATCAGACGTTAATCAGGAAAAACGAAGAAGCCTGAATATCTTACGTGGATGCAGTTCTCATATGTGCCACACAGGATGTGGTGCTGGGTGATTGTGATCGAGTAAACGCTGCCCCCTGGCGTCTCTAGTTCTCGCACGCAATCCAAAGTATCGAGGTCCAAAATCTAAGACGGAAGTCTGATTAAGCAGAATGAATTGTGGGATTTTGTTCTTACTTTGATTGTTTGGTAAGAGCCAGCGAAGAGGTATTGCTGATTGGTGACGAGGGCCCGAACCCAGTGATTCAGTCCGGAGATCTCTCTCTTCAACTGCATGCTGTGCACATCCCACACCTGGGAAAGAACACGCAGCAATCTCAACCATCAACTCATAATTGAGTTCAAATCTAGACCTATTTGAACTTAAGTGAGTCTTATGTGGGAGTGGAATTATTTAGAATTTCAAGAAAGTGCTTACGCTATTGAAACCAGAGGCAGACCAGAATAATGCCCAAACTGATTCAAAGCTCCACACAATACTGCTTTAAACAAGTTCAAGAGATGGAGAAGCAAATTTGACAAAAGTCGCAGCTGCAACTTGGTAAAAATTGCAACCATTTCTTGAACCTCTAGATTTTGCAGACCTTTGCATTTAACAACAAAGTTTCTAATGAAGGTAATTTTTGGTCAGAAGACCAAATTCAGAGCTTTGCCATCACTGATTTTGATCAGAGGTGAAAAGTAGAGCCCAAGAATCAATCAACAATAATTTTGATAAGCAATTGAAGATGACCTTGATGACTTTGAGAGAACCGCTAAACAGCGACTGCCTAGCGGACACAAGGGTGCACACGGGATTGTCATGCGCTTGAATCGTTTTCTCCTTCTCAAAGTTCTCAATGTTCCAAACCTGAAATAAACGAAAAAATCTGAAGACACAGTCATAATGCAAGAGAGAACAATGAGAGTTAGTTATGTTGGTGGCTAGTGAGGCGAGGCAGAATCCCTCACCAGGATGCACTGGTCCTGTGAGCCACTGTACAACTTGTTTCCATACACGCACAAAGCAAGCACAATTCCTGAATGACCCTCCAGGGTTTTGATGCATTTGTAACTGCTGGCAGTATCCCAAACCTGAGAAAAGATGAGTTCCAATCATCCGAACATTTCGAGAGGAGTGCAAGAAGACCTTGATAGTTTTATCTGAAGACCCGCTAAAGAGGCATTCCTGGTGGACGCATAGGCACCAGACAGGGCCCTGGTGACCAACGAACGTCCCCTTGCACTTGAATATCTGCTGAGGATCATATGCTGCGAGGGAAATAAGAGCGACGATCGTGACTTCGGGCTACGTACCACCAACTTGACCCGCTTGGTTCATTCTTTCTTGCAACTGGTCCATGTTTAGCTAATTAAAGATTCATTTTGACATTGCATTGTGGGGAATGATCACAAAACTCACGTGTAATAAATCAAATTCACGGCGTGTTTCTCCCATTAAATCACCATGCTTCGTGTCTATGCAATCTGCAAGAATTTTTTATGTAAACATTATGTATAAAACAAAGCCTTCTCAGTGAAATTCTTATCAATCGGTGATCGTACACGAAACAACTCGCCTATTTTTTCCCCAAAATCTTTTTCCATAACTTCGAGTCGTTCTGAGAGTTTTCCCAACATGGAACGAAGGAATCCAATTTCCTGGTCCTTCTGCTCAACCTTCAGTTGCACGTCAGCCAAGCGCGACTCAGTCCGTTGCATGAAATCCTTCATCGATTCGTACTGGCATGTCCGTAAGTGACCTTCAAGTTCCTCGTGATTGGCGACAAATGGACAACTGCCGGGACAGAGGACAAAAGGAAGAGATGAATGAAAAAAAAATATATATAAAAAATAAGAGGACCTGCTTACCCAAATCTACTATGCGGACATTTTATATGCTGACAAACTTTCAAATGATTTGGTAAATCCTGAAGTGAAAGAAATGAAATGCTGATAGAGAGAAGGAGTAAATAAGTGACAGAGAGAGCAAACCTTCTTCCTTATGGACGGACAGGCAGGGTTATTAGGACAGGAAACAAAAGCGTATTCACATTTGCTTTCATGTTCACTGGAATGATATTAGTCACAAAATGAAAGTCTTTTCTGAGGGGCTTACTGCCGCTGACTCATGCGTATGGTCACAGGACATCCGTCTGGGTCGACCTCGTGCGTAGAATCATCGTTGCCTAACCTCAAGCCATGCATGCAGTGGATGAACAGCTCGCCAATCTGCTCAGCAACAGCAATATTTGCCACAACCACAGAGAGATTCATACGATCCACAGGGCACGGTTCTGTAGGAGAAGCTTAAGGAGTGGGCCAACATTGAGATTGGAACCAACCATTGATTCTATCTAGGACACATCTACGGCAGAATGAGTGCTAAAGTGAAAATATAGATAAGAGAAAAAGATATTCATGACTCCCTCCTCACCCCGCAAGAGACAATCACAGGCTCAGTGAAGACTTTGTTGCATAACAGACAGTAAAGTTTGCGATTCGGAGGCTCCGTGAAGAGAACCACGCTGGCAGGAGGCGTCTGTCGTTCAGTATTGGCTGATAAATCTGATGAGAGGTCCGTGTTTCTCACCTCTGTACTGAGGTCAATGAACGACCCAGACGAGCAGCTAGCTGATTCAACAGGAGGCATGGGAATGCCATTCACAGCTGAGTGCTCAGGCAATGAGGACGAGGTGATGTTCAAAGGAGACGGCATCTACATGAGATTTCTATTATATTTCATTCGCAATGGAAGGAATGAGTGTAACAGTAGTCGACAATTCGGGACAAGTCAACACAAGGCACACAGAGAACTATGCAAGTGCCGGGGACAATACATCGTGGGGTACTTAGGGGCAAGGTCAATATATACAGTATAGGACTACATCAACATCCATTTCAAAACTAGTTTCTTGACCAATGCTCGGTGGCAATTTGCTGAAGAAAGAAGAGTTACAGACTCATACTTTCATCATAATTCACTAACAATCAACAAAAGAGGAATAATTACAAAAGAATACAGATAACTTGACAAATGGCCACTTTTCAAAGGAAATTACATGATATCTCTCGTTTCACTCCACTACTCTATCGATTAATGCAATGAAGTGTGGTCTGTTTTAGGAGCGGTTTTCATCACAGATTCTCGTGTGTCTTCATATCTGAGTGAAGACCTCGGTCCTTTGGCCGCCAAATGCCGACCCACAAAGGAGACCATACTTACGTCTGAAACGGGATGAAAGCCGGAGTGAAGTCCATCCACATGGTCTTCATCTGAAGAATCTGACGTCAGTGGAGGAAGAGGAGCTGAAGAGAAATACATCAACAAATATTAGCCTCATCGACAGATTTTTTAAACAGATGAAAAGGATGAGCAGGAATGAGCTAATTCAAGAAGACAGAACATACCATCTACGCCATAGTTGTCAAGTATAATGGATGACGAGTACACACCAACAGACTCAAATGAGGTCTCCAAATATTTTGACTGAAAAGGAAGAAAGGAAACATGCTTTGGAGACGCAAAATTAAAACAGAGGCACTATGAAAATAAAGTATAAAAGTCTACGCACAATCAAAAGCATGGGAGGATGGGAGCGGCTAAAATTAGCTTCAAATTTCTAATCAAGACTCAAATTTATTTCTGATGCAAAAGGGTAACATGAACAGAGAGGAAGTTCATTGGGAAATACATTTATTATACTTAACTTAGCAATGTTTATCTACACATCACATATCAATCAGTTTTCAGGACCATAAGGTTGAGAAAGGTGTTGCAAATATAATAAACAAAGTGACCAGGACCAATGACCGTTTGTATGATGCTTCATATTGGGATGAACCTGTTTTGTGGAATAAAATTAAGTTAATAATTCCCACCTTTGAAGCCATTTTGTTGAGTGCACTTAAGTAAGATGGAGGGAGGTGAGGGTGCCACCATCACAAAAGGCAAATGAAAACTGAAATTATACAAATCAAAATCAGTCATCTGAAGTTAATGGAAAACTTGCATTGTTTGCATCGTTGCATGCGCCTTACTTTTTAGATTAGAAAAAAATTAAACAAACAAGATATGTCACTAAAAGAATGACTAAAAAAATTATTATCTAGTCTGGCAAACAGTTCTGGCAAATGGAGTTCTGAGGCGAACGGAAGCAGCTAAAATTTATCCAAAAAAAAGATAGGCTCGTCTCAGAACCATGCATATGACAGTGATCGGACTGCAGCTATAGTGGAACCAGTCTGTAACGACAATACTGGGAAACTGATTCCAAAGGGTCCCTTAAGACTTGGTGCACCTTGAGCCTGCTCATAGCAGTGAGAAAGGTTAGCCTTTCTCACTGCTATGAGCTGGCTAATCACAAATTATATTAATTATAGTGATAAAATTAGTTTGAAACAGATTTCAAGGTGGTTTTAGCTAGTAAACGGCTTCGTGTTGAAGGTAAGTTATATACCACCACCATTTGCTGGTACGGTCTTCATAGAAAACTAAATTGTGAGCCTTTTTTGGGAAATTGAAAGTCAAAGAAAGTCATTCACTCATTGAAAGTCAAAGATTGAAAGAAGGGTTGCAGGCCAGATCCGGCACGTGATTTCTCTGGGTCTGGCCAGATGCCAACCCCTGTAGGCTGTTGTACGTGATACCTTTTTTATAGATTTTTTTTAATTTTTTTTAACTTATGAAAATGTGATATTTGCCCAAAGCAGGAGGTTAAGTGATTGTAGTGGTAAGCGTGAGGTTGGACGCCATAGCGTGATAGCGGGAGTCTCCCGCTATATCCGGGAGGGTTGACAGTTATGCTTATCAATTATTCAATACCATCCTTATGATCCTATGGAGCAGCCAGTCAGCAGTCATCAGTGTTAGTGCAAGTGTCAGTGAGTGAATATTTACAAAAGCGAGGGGCACATCATCCAATTGAGGAATAAGGCATCACACTTACATAAATTATTTCCCTACCCAAATTGAATGTCGACCAAGGAACACTTCTCGACCGTAAAACGGAACATCAACAAAATTCCCTTCCACCATGATCGAACCAGATGATAAAATGGGGACGACTACCTGACATGAAAATGCTAGCGATGACATACAGGGAGCATTCGTGTTTGATAAAATTGATTCGCAATTTGCAAGTTCAGCTGTATAGCTACTAGCTCAAGCTCCCCATGGCCTATCTAATGCCGCATAAATATGCTGCATATGGTCTGCCATATAAAGCTAGCCTATCCTTATGAAAAAAACGCCTTTCACCAACAATAATATTACAATAGCCTACTAATTTTCACATGAATACATCACAAAACATCAATACTAATCATTTCTCGCGTTGACACTTCTAAAAATATTCAGTTTTCAACTTTTTGGACGACACTTTCCTGACTTCCAAGAATGGCGGATGTTTACATTGCACAACATTCGCCGCTGCCTGGACCCCGGAGTTACGCCGATATAGTCGCCAAGTCAGTCACTTAAGTTTCAAGTTGAGTCAAGTCGAAACACTTTGACTGGGTCGACTTAGTCTTCGATTAAAAAACGCAAGTTTCCGCCGATAATGTTCGAAAAAATTAAATAAATACAGTTGCATACATGTATGAAAATACCTAAACAAAAAGGGAGCACCCCTGAAATATATATCCAGATAGACTCTTCCGCATTTGAGGCAGAAAGTGTACACATGAATGTAGTAGTAGTAGGCATATACTATAGGGAGCACTTTAACCTCGCACCCCTAATAGGAGAGTTTATTATATTATTACTTTTTTATGCAGAAACTCACGAAAGTGATGAAAAGGGAGAGGGCAGGATCCTGCTAGATCCCTTTATTGAAACACTGTATCTATTTCTACTTGTATCTATAGCAAATAATTTTGTTTTATTCTTCATAGTACAATTTGTATTATCAAATCCTTTAACCGTTGTTTATATACCATTAGTAACAATGTTATTGAGCTTGTAGTGTGCAAAAATACTAGTAATTGAGGGAAACGTACCATTCTAGTAATTAAACCGCCCCTCCTTCTTTTTTGAATTTGCTTGTATAATTATGGGCAGTATACATTTACATGTAATATCACTTTGTGAATTACTATAGTTCGCAGCATGCAGGAATACTTATGGGAAGTCGCCAATTAAGTCGATTTTTAAGAAAAACCAAGATAATTTTTAAATATCGACTAAGTCGCCAAGTCAGTCAATTATAATCAAAGTTAGTGGAAATGCTTAAGCTCAGTTGACTCCGAGGTCTACCGCTGCCAACATTTCTCTTTGTAAAAGTAAGGCGTTGGGGATATGAAAAGAGTTCAGCAGTAATTCCCTATCTCTTTGGTGAAGCACCAGAGCTTTTTGGCTATTCTTTTTCCACCACACACATGGAGCTCTTCCATGAAATCCCAGAAACCGGATTTCTGGGATTTATTCAATCCTGTGCTATGGTGGACCCAGTACAAATCCAACGATTTTAAACAGCTACTCGGCTTTGATGAGATAAAGGCATAGGCGCTCTTCCTGCTGGATGACATCTTTGCACATTTGGAGTGAAAGACCGAAAGAGGCATAAAACTTAATTTTTTTCTTTTGTTCATTTACTATTTATAATTTTGTCTTGCCAATATGTCACTAAAATTACCGCCAGTCAAACAAACATACGAGAAATTCCGCTCTTTCAAACGGCCACTAAAGATAGCGCTATTGTTCAAACATTGAGCGTGCCCAAAAGAATATACACGTCTGCATTTAGGTGAATGCAGGATATCACTCAGGGAAGCGAGAGGGAACAATGAATAATGATGACAAAGAGTCGCATGCATTCTCCAAGATAGCGGTTTATCTATATTTTAATGTTTATTATAGAATTTCTTTTTTGAGAAATAAATTCTATATGTCGTTTTGTTTTATTTTGGTAATTTTCTCAGCAGCATAAATGAATGATGGCGGCACATGTACATGGCGGCTAGCCATTTTATCACGACTGACTGATGCTCAGGCCTCCATGGTGGTAGCTGGTGGCTCACCGCGTTGGCTTAAGGGTCTACCATGCAGTAGCATAGTCTCAAATACACTACCCTACCTGCTACTGCTCTGATATAATATTTCACGGCATACAATCTGACAATATTTATGAAACAAGATTTCATTAAATAAGGTAAATTCTCTGTTAAAATTGTAGGTGGGACTACAGAGTAGAGACCCTTAATTACCATCATTATCAGACTATAAGATCTCCGGGTGGGACCAGAGTGTGCAGACTTGCAGAATGGAAAAAAAAATCATAAATGGAATCAAGGAAAAGTTTATATGTAAAAAGTTTTTAATGTATATACTTTATGAATATAATGTATTGAAA
Source organism: Capitella teleta (assembly GCA_000328365.1). NCBI lineage: Eukaryota > Metazoa > Annelida > Polychaeta > Capitellidae > Capitella > Capitella teleta. The sequence goes on from KB297448.1 coordinate 172,749, forward strand.
TTAAAATATCCCATGATCTCTCCTATGAAGACCGACTAAAACGTCTGAAACTTTCATCCATGTAATACAGATTTCGAAAAGGAGATAAGATTCAGCTTCTTAACAGTTTGCATGGGCTGTATGACTGTAACCCAAAAGCTTTGGGAATCTGAAACAACAAAAACATTACAAGAGGCCATAAATTCAAACTAGATAAAATAAGATGCAACACCACCAAATGGATGAAAGCTTTCTCTCACCAAGCCATCCAGAACTGGAATGATCTCCCAAAAGAGGTTGTCGATGTCGACTCCATACACTCATTCAAGAACCTTTTAGACCAATCATGGATGACTAAAAATATAAACGCTGTCTAGCCACAACACATACATACATAAAAAGAAGAAACAAGAAAAAAAAACACCAACAACAACAACCAAGGAGCTATCAACAAAACCTAGTCCTTCAACGTCAGAAAAAGATATGTATGTATGTAATTAATTTCTCTATAACTATTACGGCAGAATTGCAATATCAGTGAGCAAGATATAGAGCTCTACATATTCTTTCATCAGCACTGTTGTATCATTAAAATATTTACAATGCAACAACAAAACAATTAAATGGGTTCATATGAATAACTATTTATTATAGAGTAAAGTGTAAAAAGCTGCAACTGTTGAATGCTGATGAAAACTTATGCCAAGGGACATGGCATTGATCATGAAACTTTAACCAAAAATAGAAAAAAAGAGATTATGGAAACAATACCTTGAGACTGGAAATCAAACCACCCACCAAGATCATTACAGAACAAGAAACCAAGTTCGGCAGCTAACAAGGAAGAACATGAGAGAGCTGGAGAAGAACTTTGCCAAAGAAGCTAAAACAAACCCCAAAAAATTTTGGCCGCACACAAATCAAAAAACTAAATACAGAGAAACGATCCCACACCTTTTGAAAACAGATACAGTAAAACCCCGCTAACTCGAAAACGGATAACTCGAAGACCCCTCTTCGTCGAAGTGTTTTCAAAGTCCCGACGACTCCCCTATATTTTAGCATTACAGATTGCTCGGATTCCTCGAACCCTGCTTCGTCGAAAAACCCTGTTCCTCGAACATATTTTTCGGTCCCTTGAGCAAAATCGAATCGTATTCGTCGAAGGTTTTTTTTTTAGATCAAAGAACCCTTTCGCTAATTGCAATTAACACCACTCTGTTTACTGTTTTGGACAATCGTTTACAGAGTTCGACTCGCGTGTCACCTCTCGCATTCACGATGCTTGGTTAACAATAGAAAAGAGAGCATGTAATGGATTTTCGATTGGAGTAAAACACATAAAGGCGTCTTTGATGAAGACGATTACAGAAAGTGGTACAGCCTCTGATGTTGAATAGGCGGGAAACATCAATAATAAACAAACTCTGCCCATCAGTATAAAACCCGATCATTCGTCACAACAAATTAATCAGTCTGTGACTGTCTGTCGAGGAATCTCTGCGAGACATATCTGCAATAATGGCGACTAAACGAAAGATCACATGTGTAACCCTGGAGACCAAGTTCCTGACGATCAGCGAAAAGGCCATCGCCGATAAGTTTGGAATCCCACCAAGCACCCTGTCAACTTGGATAAAAAATTATGAGAAGATTCAAGCGCATTATAGAGAGAGTGGAGGTGACAGGATGCTGTGGTTGAAGGCGGCAAGAACAAAGATTATCCCTCTCTCTCGGCCGATTTTGCATATTTTGTAGTAAACAACGTAAACAAATAACAAATTTTTTTTTTTTTTTTTTTTTCATGTGTTGGCAGCTTTAAAGTGGTCAAGGGTAGGTCATTACGCTATCAAAACGTAATTTGAGATCAATATGCTATCATAACGTCATCTCATATATCATAACGTTACCAAAAT